>CAHIKZ030000535.1:2267500-2295000 GCA_903632075.3 Acanthosepion pharaonis | reverse complement strand
GGTAAATTTGCAGCTACACACACACACACACACACACACACACACACACACACACACACACATATATATATATATATATATATATATATATATATATATATATATATGGGAGATTACAACGTGGTGCAATGGTTAGGAAGATTGTCCCTCTAGATCATTTATGATTGAGTAGTGAGTTAGATCCTCACAGGGTGCTCTATATATTCGGCCTTGTGCCGCATCTAAGCTACGATTAGGAAATCATTTGGGCACTTCGACGGGGTGTAATGGTCAGCAAACTTGTCTCTCTAGATCAATTACGACTGAATAGTGAGTTCGATCCTTACTGGTTTCTCCATACATTCGGCCTTGTGGCTCATCTATGCTTCGTAAATCCTTATATGGATCTTCGACGTGATGTAATGGGTAGCAACTTGTGTCGCTAGCTCATTTGCAACTGAACTGTGAGTTCGATCCACACTGAGTGCACAATACATTCCACCTTGTGCCACATCTAAGCTACACTTAGGAAACCACATCTGATGGACTTCGACGGGGTGCAATAGTTAACAAGCTTGTCCCGCTGGGTGATTTACGACTGAACAGTCAGTTCGATCCTCACTGGGTGCTCCATACTTTCGGCCTTGTGCCACATCTGAGCTATGCTGTGAAAACCACCATCAAAACATTCTGCTATTGTAGGCTGTTCCGCAAAATTGTAGCCGCACACAAAAAAAAATAATGGCGGTTTATAAAACAAGTTCTGGACCATGGAAGTTGCCGGATCACAATTTGCCGGATTAAAGAAATCAGACTGTATTACTAGATTGAAATTTTGCTAATATGATCTTGTACCATTCATTACAGAATAAAGATTGCATTTTCAATACTGACTGGGAAACGATATCACATAAGCGCTTTTTTATATCAAACGTTCTTACTGAAAAGCAACCGAGATTTCTGTAGAAATTGGATTAGTTGAATAATTACTTTCAGTGCGAGTTGAATTTTATTTTATTTATTTTTATTTTTTTATTTTTTAGTTTTTTTTTTATTCAAGAAATCATTTTTCTACGTGTTATTAACACTCGTTTACAGTCAGATTTGAGCTCCAAGAAAGGCCGTAACCGATTGGAACAAAGCCATTTCGCAAAATTTCAAAGGCTCTCGCTCGCAGTGAAACTAAAAACAGTTGCTTTCATACTCTCCAGTACCAATTACGACATCGTTCCACAGTTGAAGTAAACAAACAGAAGCCAGTCGTATTTTTGTGTTCTATACATGAACGCACCACTCCAAATTACCGTGTCTTCCACAGGCTAATCACCATATAAGGTTTGCAAAACTGACTTTGAAACTTTTCTGCGAAAGCTCCTCCTACTCAGCGACATCATTAGGCTCTTCTGATGTCTGAACACACCCATTTTACACATCTACTTTTTGGAATGATGCTATTTTAAAAGCATCTTCCCATTTTACAACACCTGCTCCATCTCAAGCATTTTATCCGGTATTTATAGTCAGACTAATGTTCTCATCTTTATTGTGATTACCACAACGTTTCAACCGTTGTATCTTCCGGTCATCTTCCGCCAACCGTTGTATCCTCCAGTCATCTTCCTGTGCCCGTCGATAATATTCAACGAAATTCGAACCAAACCCTTCTTTTTTAAATTGTGGAGTTGGGCGCAGAATTTTGTTTTTTATATTCAAAATCCACTGTGGTACGGTGGAGTAATGGATAGCGGCTTGGATTGTGGAATCGGAGAACCGTGTTCGAATTCCAGTCGGATCCATTGCAATTAAATTCATTTACGTGCTAATGGTATGAATCTTCTTCTTCTCCCCACCCTAGCTATGGACAGACTGGAGTCTATAAACTTGGGTGGCAACCTGTCTAGGAGAAGGAAAAACTTTGAATTCAAAACCGGCCTGGAGAGGGTTGATATCCGTCAGGCTATCTTGCTCAAGAAACACCACTTCAACTGCGGCTGCAGTAAAATATGGTGCCCCTACGATCCTGGTGGGTCAGGGGATTCGCGCGAACAAGCGCCGTGCAAACGTTGTTTTTGGAAGGTTTATTTTCATTTTTAACAATACTAACTGCATCCATCTTTAGTTTGTACTAAGATCGAGAGAGAGAGAGACAGAGAGAGGGGGAGAGAGAGATAGAGAGACAGACAGACAGAGAGAGGGGGAGAGAGATAGTGATACCTTTCATTCAGGCAGTTTTTCTGATTACTTCTTTGGTGGTTAGAGGAGTGGGCCAGCCAGTTCCGCTTTCTGGAGAAAGGACATACTGAACTGACCTCTTTTCCAAGGTATGTAATGAGGTTGGTAAGCTGTCAGGGAGTGCTCTAGGATTGTCTTTCGTTTGGTACAGGGTATTTTGCTTATCCAAATATCAACACTTTCTATTGCTATTAAATTTGTAAAACTCCTCTATAAAAATAATACATGTAAATGTCTATGCACTAATATGGAAAAGAATGAAGATTATCAATAATATATGTATATTATTTGGAATGTTCCTTTTAGGTCGGATAATCTTAGAAAGATGAGGAAATGATATTCTGACATATGATGAAAAGGGTGCATTGGGCAAAATAGGTTGAGGGCCGCTAGTCTAATACCAGGATGGACTAAACTCCCTAGTATTGTGTGAACAACATCTGAGAGGACTATTTTGATTTCAAAAACCTTAGAGAAGGAAAACACCACTCGTCAGAACACATGGTAACACTTCTTTATTCTATGTGTCATGTCCTGATCATGGCTCTCCACAATTTCCCGTTCTTTATAAATTCCAACGTATATCACCTGAAGAAAGCAAGGGTCGAAACATCGTGAATATGACAATAAAGATGAAGACAGTCCGAACGATGTAAAAAGTGTAAATAATTAGTTATGAATTAAAACAAAATACTGTACATGTATTTAAGCTTAAAAATCCATCAACACTTTTTATTGCTATTAAATTTGTAAAACTCCTCTATAAAAATAAGCCATGTAAATGTCTATTTACTAATATGGAAAAGAATGAAGATTTTCAGTAATATATGTATATTATTTTGAATGCACCTTTTAGGTCGGATAATCTTGGAAAAGGTGAGTGACATTCTGATTTATGTTAAAAAGGGTGAATTCGGTAAAAAAAAAAGGTTGAGAACTGCTGTTTTAGAGGTTTCCAATTATTTGTTTTATAAGCACTGACAAATAAATGAATGAATTGTAACACTTCTTCTTCTATGTGTTATGTCTCGATCATGGCTCTCCACAACTTTCTTTTCCTTTGTAAATTTTATTTTTTTCATGAATGCTTATCTACAAAAATTGAGTAGAAAATAATTTTCCTTTTTATTTCTTTTTGAACCGACCAGTCAGTTTAAGTAGTGTTAGAGCTTTTCATTTTCTTTTCGCTTTACAATTTTTGTCTTGGCGAAATAGGTTTTTGTTCCTTTGTTTCAAACTGCCACTATCCATGATACACCCGTCCCTATGTCTTGCACTTGTTTCATATCACGATTGTTGTAATGCAATTCATCCTCCCTTTGGCATTCAAGTTAATTACATTTCAAAAGTTGAATATGAAAAATAAAATTTCAAGATGAAAAATTTCCAAGAGAAAATTATCTTCCGTCCTTTAAAAAAATGAAATCTTAAAAAAAATAATAAAATTGATAATATAACAAAATAAATTTTACAAAAGAATCCTCTAAGATAAGTTAGTAAGACGTTGAATTGATAATGCATCGAAGTAGATATCTGCTGATGAATGTGCAAAAGTTCACTTCACTAAATTAATGAGTGAGTCAGTTATAAAAGAAAAAGAGTCGATTGTGAAAGAATTAGAAAAAAAGAAAAAGAAACATTATTAAGGAGCGAAAATTATAGAAGAGTAACGATTCACTTTACATTTAGATTTATGAAGACCAAAGATGGCTGGCTAGCATAAAGCTGGAAGAGTCTCACAAGCGATAAATGTAAGAAAAAATCAGCATAGAATTTAAGGTTATATCTAGCCAATTCAATTGTGAATCAATGCGACTTTGTTGGCAATCTACTACTTCGCTTAAATACATAAAGTCTAGATGCCAGAGAGAAAAGTTTATCAGAAAAATTACTATGTAAGTATTTATAGAAATGGCATTACAGCAGTGTTGAAGTGACTGAAGCCGAGACGCTAGGTCAGAACCAATAATAAAACCATTTTTTTTTAAGCGTTTCACCCCAAGCAAGGCGGGAAGCCACTAGGACGCAAGGGGTTACAGAAGATTTGGAGCAAGATCAGATAGAAGTGATAGAGGAAAGGATGAGGAGAAGAAAGGATAGATCAAGGCAACTGGAGATGTCGATTTGACATTACATTTGAATAGTTGGAGATTATAGCTCTCAGAGAAACTGGAATAGGGAAGGGAGTTCCACAGGCGAGAGGTGCGAGGTATGAAGCTATTGGAATAGAAGAGACGGCTACATTTAATAGTTTCTACAGTGAAAGGGTGAGAGCGGGATGCCAGCCTCGTAGGGCGCTTGAATTCATGAAGTCTGGGAACCAGCGAATGCAGCTCCTCGGAGCAATTACCATGAAAGTATTTGTAAAAAAGACAGAGAGAGGCGACGGCGCGTCTGTGAGAGAGCGACTGTAGACAAGATGCCAGAACAGGGCCAATTATATTGCATATCCGCCTCTGGATCTTATCAAGAACCTCAAGACAAACAGAAGGGGCTCCAGACCATATATGGCAGCAATACTCCATGCAAGGGCGAATTGTTGATTTGTAGATCTGAAGGATCGATTCCGGGGAGAAAAATTTCCTGCCGCGGCACAGGGAGCCAACTTTCCTTGCGGTGGACGAAGCAATTGACTCAATGTATTTGTTCCGTCTCAGGTCAGCCGTGAACGTGAGACCGAGCAGCCGCAGATATTTGAGCGTCAGACATTCTAATGGAGGGCAGAGAAGGATCTCTGTGGTGATTAATAGAGAGCAGTTTTGTTTTTGAGGCATTAAAGTTGACCAGCCAATTCCTACCGCAGTTCACAACTGACTGGAGGTCCTTTTCAAGAGTCTCTAAATATACAACAGGATCACCAGACCAGATGTAGCAGAAATATTCAAAGCATGGACGAATGGTAGACATATAAATATACAAAATAGATTCTGGAGAGAAAAAATGTCTAGCACTATGCAATGAATCAACTTTTTAGCAGCAGACTTAGCAATCATTCACTAGCACAAGAGGCTCAAGGACAGTAGGTGAGAGACGATGAGAGATGTGGGAGGGAGAGGGACTTCAGAACATGGTGCCTAGACTTTAAGAATTTAAGCACAGTACGACCGTCTTTGAACATCTTGTGTAAGCGTAAAATAGATGCTCGCCTCATACAAGTTAATCCATTAGCAGTTTGAAGCGTTTCATATGTTTCTGTACCATTTTGCCAAGTTTAATATGAGACTTTCTTGCTTCCAAATTGTCATCAAGTTCCGACCCATTTTCTCCAAATTTCTCTGTGACAAGCAGTGTTTAGTAAGTTGTGTTCAAAGAGCTGTTACAGCCGTCTCCCTCAATTTGGATTAACAAATGTTGGCAGATCAGCTTATTAGATATATAGGAATAATATACTAAAATTACAATAATCTAGGATAAACTGTCTCTACTAAGAACATCTCAAGACTTCTAGAATGCACCTCGTAAATACAGATATGTTAGCCTGAAACTCGCAAGTTATATTCCGTAAGCAAATACAGGTTGTCCCAGAAGTCACCTCGGTATTTAAAAATCGAGGAATTTCAACACTATTTTTATGAGGGTAATTCAAAAAAGATACGCACTTTTACCATAACATATATTTGAGTTTGCCACATTGTCTTCTTCTCAAGCACTCCTATAGTTGGCACTATTCTGATCACAGGATCGAGGTATGAATTTGATTGCTCTAGTTTTCGTGCTGTTGTTACAGTATAAACATGGCCGCTCCGTTAGCAGTATACAACAATGAGGAATAAAGAGCAATGATCCGAATCTGCAGCGAGCATGCTAGCTCATCGATGATAATTCACCAGTTCACCATTACCATCTCTCAAAGTTTCTAAGTCTTTTCGTCAGTGGTGGAGATTGACGAGCGTCCTGCTCTTTCTTTGTGCATCACGCTTGTCCGGCCGCTTTTAAATTTATCGATCCACTCATACGCGGTAGTGCACTGTCGCAGTATTGTGTTAAAAGCTTCCGATGAATTTGAACCTCTGACACATCTTCGGACCAGAGAAATCGAATCTCTGCTCTTTGTTTCTCCTTGGTTCACACTGCTAGCGAAGCGGCCATGTTTGCACTGTAACAGCAGTAGGAAAAACTGAAGCGATCAAGCTCAAACTTCGATCACGTAACCACTATAGAACAAACTACATGCACGCATGAACAGAAGGCGGCGTGACAAATCTAATAATATGTTATGGTGAAAGTGAGGATAATGTTTGACGTACCCTCGTATTATTCAAAAATAGTTTTATACAGAATGGAAATTCAGACACTTGAAATATATTCTCATTTAATTATAAAAAATTATACGATGCTAATATCTTTCATTTTCAATGTCACACAGATGCGTTCTTTCTATAGTTTTCTCCTTAAAAGCGTTTAATAATTCAGGCTGCCACCCTAGAATTTCTGTACAGATGTTATCCTTGAGTTGCACAATTGTCTGTGATTTATTAGATCATATACCATCCTTAATGCATCCAACAAAGAAAATAATCGGGAGATGTCAGATCAGGAGAATATGGTGGCCATAAAATTCAGAAATTTCTGAATTTTATGGTCACCATATTATTATCCAGTAAGCAAAAGTTTGATTAAATCCAAAATAAAATTCCAAGATCTTAGTTCTTTGTTCGGCTATTATCATTTTCATATGTTCATCTAATTTCTGTAAAAAAAAGGAAGAAAAATTATGAAAAATATGACATTTTTAATTACCTGACTTTTTGCTACTTTCTTTGCAGCTCGAATATATATATATATTAAGAAGTGGAAAAGTCCGACAATTTATTAAAGACATTTTTATGTTTAACGTTCTTTTTATAGATACAAGTATTTAAGTAAATGCTCTGTTTATAATAAACAGTATTAAATAACATTTACCGGCCTGAATGTCCGAGAAATTTTCATAGAAAATATTCGTCCTTTGACAGGATTTTCTATGAAAATTTCTCGGACATTCAGGCCGGTAAATGTTATTTAATACTGTTTATTATAAACATTATAATATATATATATATATATATATATATTAAAGACATTTTATGTTTAACATTCTTTTTTATAGATACAAGTATTTAAGTAAATGCTCTGTTTATAATAAACAGTATTAAATAACATTTACCGGCCTATATATATATATATATATATATATATATATATATATATATATATATATATATATATATATGGTGCATAATTATCAGGCGTTTTTTTGTAGGCGAGTAATTTGTTAATAAAAATTGCTGTTTGTTTACTTTTTTAATAAAATGTTATTTTACTTTCAGGTTATAAAATGCATGTTGATAATCATACATTCCTGAATAATCATTTTAAAATATTATTGTTGAATTGTTATTTTTCTTTTTTCATAATAAATATTGTTTAAAAACAACTGAAAATTATGCACCAACCCAATACACACACACACACACACACACACACACACATATATATATATATATATATATATATATATATATATATATATATATATATATATATATATATATATATATATATATATATAGGGTAACAGAATCGGAGAGCCGAGTTCGAATTCCATTCTTGTGCACTAATACCCTTGGGAAAGGTATGAATCCATCTCTTCTCACCCCATCTAGGGGTAAATAGCAGGACAGAATGGTATTTATCAATCCACCCACGGGGATCAAATGTGGCACAAGGCCTTTTTAATGTGGGTATCTCTGGCCCGTAGGCCCAGCCAAAAAAAATAACTATCCAAACCCGCCGAGGCGGGCCAGTTCCGTCAACCTCCCCCAACGAAACCCTACCCTTCGGCGGAGCTTCGTCCGGGTTCCTCTCTGCAAGCAAAGAGTTCGACAGACACCCGACCCGGCAGCTCACAAAGCGCAGATACTACACTTTGATCCTAGCCACCGGGCCGAGCGGGTATTAGAATGGGTCCTATGTTCGACGTATAATGGGTGAAGCAGCTCAGTTCTTAGAACAAACAGCCAGACCACCCGCATATACCATTTGATTATAATGGTGACGGCTTGTGCAAAACCATCCACACTCTTGTGGGAAGAACCGAATATAGAGAACAGGTGCACAGTATGCACTTGAATTCAGTGAGCGAAATAAAGGGTTCAGTTCAACATTCCAAACACCTGAAGAAAGCTGGAGCGTACAACGGATGAAACGTTGTGATAAATATGGCGACAAAGATGAGGACAATAATGTAAATAGTGTAAATAAAATATTAATAATAAAATTAATTTAATATATAAATTGTATAAGGATTATATATAAAGGAAGCATATATATTTTCAATTTCTATAATACAATTTCCAAAACTTATCTATTAGTAAAAAATAAAATGAGCTTATTTTTTTTTTCACCGAATGGTTATGAGGGTCTACTAAAACGAATTGAGTAAAAGTGGTCCATGGGTAAAAAATGGTTGAGAACCACTGACACCAAACTAAAACTCATATCTATGTTATTCCGCTCATATCTATCTATCTATCTATCTATTTATCTAATTCCGTTCATATCTATCTATCTATCTATCTATCTATTTATCTAATTCCGTTCATATCTATCTATCTATCTATTTATCTAATTCCGTTCATATCTATCTATCTATCTATCTATCTATTTATCTAATTCCGTTCATATCTATCTATCTATCTATCTATTTATCTAATTCCGTTCATATCTATCTATCTATCTATTTATCTAATTCCGTTCATATCTATCTATCTATCTATCTATTTATCTAATTCCGTTCATATCTATCTATCTATTGAAAAAAGTGAACCCAGCTGGAAATGGGAAATTATCACAACTGAACTTTCTTTCGATGTGCCGTGTCCTTTCAGGACGTAGGCGATCATGGCTATCTACCTCCCTCTATACCTCGCAGCAGTTGAACAAACAGAAATGTGCCTGAGCAAGCGTCTGAAATGGGGATTAACTAGCCACCCTTGTAGATTGGCATCCTCGGATTTGAGTGGCAATATATATTGGACTCTCCAGTTGTTTTCACTGGGGTAGACTCTAGGATGTCAGTTATCTCCTGTTAATTCCCCTCTCCACTGACTTAACTGGGTATTGAACTCACACTCTTTGAGTTTTGTCACTTTAACCAACGCCTTTATCCACTGTGTCATGTGTCCTTGAGGACATCTGTATATAAATTTCTGGGTATTATAGACCTAATGTTATCAGCAATCATATTTTTTACCAGTGCTCATATTGCAATTTTTATTTGCTGTTATCATTGCATGTTTTTACCAGTGCTCATATTGCAATTTTGTGTTGTTATTATCGCTTTTCTCTGACACCCCTTATTACTGGTTCGCATATTTGCGTGCAAATATCCGTGGGAAATGTATGAATCCACCACTTATCCCCCATCTATGGGTTAATTAGTAAGATTTGTATCACTAAGTCATAATTATCACACAAAACAAAATTCTTGCCATCTAAAAATATTTTCTGGCTTTAAATAACCTGGAAACGGTTGACAAGCTGTAAAAAACGAATCGATAAATAAACTTAACTTTATGAACACACTGTATATACGCAAATTTTGAACAACAGCAAATGCTTCATAAATTTTTAACAGTTTTATTGTGAAAGAATATTAAAATTTAATAGTGCACAGTTGAGCTTCAAATAGATGGAATAGTTAGAATAAAACGTATGGCTGGAAAAATAATTTTCAGTATTGAAAAACATTATCATAAAATGTTGTTTTATCATAAAGTATGGGATGGAAGAAAACCTCCTGAATATTTAATAAAAGGGGCAATTGGAATAAGGATGTCCAGGGTGCATTTTTCTTCCAAAAGATTAATCGTCCCGGCCCATCTATTTGAAACTCAAAGGTAATTTATTTCATTCGGCTTTAGCTTATCTGCGACTTTTCTTTATTTATTGCATTTGAAGATGCTACTAAGATTTGTACAGCGTGTGTTTCAGGCATTTGCAATGAGGAGAAAACAAAGAAAAAAAAAGCAGTTTCGACACATAACTATATGTACGAGAAAAAAAAAATTCGGGATCTCAGGGGCTTATATTGACAATTTGTTTCTGCATCGATAAATCTGAGATTACTTGATATTTTTTTAATTTGAAAAAGCGAAAAACTACACAAACGCACATATGTTTGTAGATAGAAAGAAAAGGAGAGAAAGAGGAATATCAGATAGATAGATAGATAGATAGATAGATAGATAGATAGAATAGATAGATAGATAGATAGATAGATAGATATGAGCAGAATCAAATAGATAGATAGATAGATAGATAGATAGATAGATAGATAGATAGATAGATATGATGAAAAAATAATAGATAATGAATTGATTGATAGAAAGAAGATAGAAAAAAATAAGAAAATGAATTGATTGAGAAAGAAAGAAAGAAAGAAAGAAAGAAGGATATGATAGACTGATAGATATTTAAATTGATAGAAACGGATATGATAGATAGAAAGAAAGAAAGAAGGTTGTGATAGACTGATAGATATTTAAATAGATAGACAAGTCGACGCACATGTTTGTAGATAGAGAGAAAGAGGAGAGAAAGAGGGAACATCAGATAGATAGATAGATAGATAGATAGATAGATAGATAGATAGATATGAGCATAACATAGATAGATTAGATAGATAGATAGATAGATAGATAGATAGATAGATATGAGTAGAATAACATATAGATATGCGCAGAATTAGATAGATAGATAGATAGATAGATTGTTTAGTTTCGTCTACACGTTTTAGGTTGGTGTCAAGTCAGAATGAAAGACAAGTGGAAACCTTCAATGTACCGCGTCCCTTCAAGACATAAGCGATCATGGCTCTCCACAACTTCATATTCGTTGTGGCTCTTAGTAGGTTTTTTTTTTTCCATTTCCTAACGCCAGCCCACGTTCCGCCATCCATTTACCTGATCGCCGCCTCCCGCTATCTCTCTTGTCCTGGGGGTTAACTTTTCCAAGTCATTAATCTCGTTAGATGTCTAAGGAATTTCAACTGTCTTTTCCTCATTCTGAGTCGAAGTGTTCTTTCTGTTGCCATTTTCTTTAAGACTTCTTCGTTACTCACTAGCTTCATCCATAGAATGTACAGTATCCTTCTGTATTGGTTTTCTCTTCATCCATGTGGAGATTGTCCAGCATTCACTGTCATCTAAGAGGATGAATATCACATAGTAATCCATCACTTTTCTAGCGGTTTTTTTTTCCAATTCTTGGGACCTTTCTTAGCTTTTGGAATGTCTCTTTCGCTAGTCAGGTGTATGTTCGGATCTCGGTGTCACATTTTGCACCCACTGTTCGAACACTTCGGAGATGTTTAAACTCAAGCACTTGTTTGATGTTGACAACTCCAGATTGTAACTCGCATCTTACTTTGTTTTTTGTTTTTTTGTTTTTTTCTTGCTCTTTCTTTTTTTTTTTTTTTTTCTTTCACTTTTTCTTTTGTTTTTTTCTTGCACTTTCTTTTTTTTTTCTTGCACTTTTTTTTGTTTTTTTCTTGCACTTTCTGTCTTCTTGCATTTCGTTCGCACGTAAACAGGGGCATAACGCGTTGTCATTAAAAAAAAAAAAGCTTTTCCATTTTGTTTCCTTTCTCCAGTTTTTTTTTTTTTTCAGATTCTATATTATCCTACTAAACACGAGTATATATATATATATATATATATATATATATATATATATATATATATATATATATATACTGGGTGTAACAAAAAAAATTGTCCAATTGTTACATTAAGCTCTAATCCGTTTTATCTTAGAAATGATTAAAGATATCTTACTGAATTCTCCGAAGTTTTTATAACACTATTGGACTCGACTTTGAACATTGAGAATATGTAATTACTATCCAAGCTTAAAAGGAGTATCGTGATGAAATCGATCATAAACGAAAATGACATGTTCATCATTAATAAATCATAGCTAACGAACGGAAGCTCATGAAGGATAGAAATATATATATATATATATATATATATATATATATATATATATATTATCCCAGGATCATTTTCCACCTTATTTAAGATGATCTTCTCCCTCTCTAAGTTTCTAACGTTCTGTACTGGAGTAGCAAGTTGCCTCATACGTTTCATTTTCAAGTATTTTTCACTGTTCTTTAGACTGTCATAGCTGAAACTCCTCTCTAACGTGCCAAACGTCTTAAGAATTGATTTGGATCTTTTCTAATTGATCTCTTTAAGCTCTAAATTGAAATGATGATCCCTCTTCCTGTTGTGACCTCCTGATCCAGTTTTCCTCTCTACTGTTAAACTTTTTGTGGGGTGGATAATTATACTTTTACACGATTTGGAGAATATATCTGAAACATTACATATATATATATATATATGATTAATACAAATATAAAATTTGTTACTTAGTTGATTACGAGCAAATATTCATAGCGAATCGGCCGTCACCCGGGTCAACAAGGGCCGCGTACCTCAGAGAGAAACCAGTCTGGGACCGAAAAATCTGTCACTGGAACAAATACTTACAAATCAACTTATAAAAAGAAAGCGAAGAGTCATGACATCCTTTTTCACCACTCTCGGGAATCCACAAAAGAACATCACAAATCAGACATTTATCAAATATGGAGAACTATGGTAAGAACTGGAATAAGACCCCATTTCAACCCAAACAGGGACATCGTGCAAACAATTGAGTCAATTGCTTCGTCCATCGCAAGGAAAGTTGGCTCCCTGTGCCGCGCCAGGACATTTTTCTCCCCGGAATCGATCCTCCAGATCTACAAATCAACAATTCAGCCTACATGGAGTATTGCTGCTATATATGGTCTGGAGCCACTTCTGTTTGCCTCGGGGTTCTTGATAGGCTCCAGAGGCGGATATGCAATATAATTGGCCCTGTTCTGGCATCCCGTCTACAGTCACTTTCTCACAGACGCGCCGTCACCACTCTCAGTCTTTTTTACAAATACTTTCATGGTAATTGCTCCGAGGAACTGCAATTCGCTGGTTCCCAGACTTCATGAGTTCAAGCGCCCTACGAGGCTGGCATCCCGCTCTCACCCTTTCACTGTCGAAACTACTAAATGTAGCCGTCTCTTCTACTTCAATAGCTTCATATCTCGCACCTCTCGCCTGTGGAACACCCTTACCTATTCCAGTTTCCCTGAGAGCTATAATATCCAACTATTCAAATGTAATGTCAATCGACGTCTCCAGTTGCCTTGATCTATCCACTATCCTACTCCTCATCCTTTCCTCTATCACTCCTATCTGATCTTGCTCCAAATTTTCTGTAACCCCTTGTGTCCTAGTGGCTTCCCGCCTTGCTTGGGGTGAAACGCTTAAAAAAAATCCAAAGAAAAATTATTGGTCCTGACCTAGCGTCTCGGCTTCAGGTTGGGGTTGGTTGGGTTTTATGGCATATCAACCGCTGTAGGTCATTTAATGCCAAATTAAGTTATATATATATATATATATATATATATATATATATATATATATATATACAGTACTATTAAACGTATAGCTGGCAACGTTATTTTTCAGAAACGTATAGCTGGCAACATTTTTTTAAAAACATAGCTGGCAACATTATTTTTTCCAAAAAACGTATAGTTGGCAAAATTATTTGTTTCAAAAACGTATGGCTGGTAACATTATTTGTTTCCAAAACGCATAGCTGGCAACATTATTGTTTCAAAAACAAAATAGCTGGCAACATTATTTTTCCGAAAACATTATCTGAGGCCTTGCTGTTGGACATAGTTTATTGTCATACCCAGGACGCGGATGTAGTTTATCGCCATACCCAGGACATGGGTAAGATCTGGAAAAACTAGGAATTCACTATTTGCCCATAACTGGAACCCTAACAGGTGCTACCACCCCGGGTCATGGTGGACCTGGGAACACCAGCAATTAAGAGGTGGTTCTACGCTCCTCAAAACCTCCTGATCAGAGGCCTTGCTGTTGGATGCAGTTTAACGTCATACCCAGGACGGGTCTCGGCTTCAGTCACTTCAACACTGCTGTAATGCCGTTTCTATGAATACTTACTCTGAAATGCAGAAATAGATCAGATAAGTCTAAATATAAGACAATACAATAATCCATCGCGCGAACAATAAAGAGTTGACAATGGAAATAAATAATATGACAGAGGAGTTTTTAACTAAAATAAATGAAATACGAAATAAACGACTGAGGAAACATGACAAAAGTAAATACTGTCATATTGGTAACAGCTTTAGAAGCTACTGGAAGTTTGGCGTCAAGACGATGAAAAGATCAAACGACAGACAAAAAAGATCTATCTTGGAAGGCAAAATTGATGCATGAAACAAAGATGCGAGATATCGGTACTAGTTGAGATCAAAAGAAAACGTTTCAATACGCAAATGCAGGAAGATCGAGCGGAGATATAAAATTGAATAACTAAATAAAACGCCAGCAACCAAGGAAATGTTAAAACAGAAACTGCAGTTAAAGACACAAACGAACAAGACGATACGAAAAGCATTGCAGGTTCTATCGACCAAATAAAATATTCCAAACGAACCTTAAGAAATCTTATAGAGAAATTGCAAAAGCAGTTATACATGTCAAATTGTCGCCTATTGAAAAAGTACAGAGCTAATGCTGCCATATCTGGTCTGGAACTTCCACTGTTCGTCTCAAGTTCCTCGACAAAATCCAGAGACGGATATGCAAAGCGGTTGGTCCTGGTCTGGCATCCCATAGATGTGCTGTCGCTTATCTCTGTCTTTTCTACAAGTACTTTCATGGTATCTGCTCCAACGAGCTGGTTCCTAGACTGCATTAATTTAAGCGTGTTACTAGGTTGGCATCTCAGTCCCATCCTTTCACTGTCAAAACGTTTAAATTTAACCGTCACTTCTACTTCAATAGCTTCATCTCTCGCACTTCCCGCCTGTGGAACTCCCTTCCTCTTACTTGCTTCCCTGACAGTTACAGTCTTCAAATATACAAATGTAATGTCAATAGACATCTTTTGATGCCGTGATCACTGTCCTTCTCTTTATCTTTTCCTCAATTACGTCTCTTTTTGCTTGCTCCCATTCTCTGTAACCCGTTGCGTGTTAGTGGCACTCCCGCCTTGCTTGGGGTGAAATGCTTAAAAAAAGAAGTGATGGATAAACCTTTACAAGAATGGGAAAATATAACCACGAATAATGTTAGGCAAGCTCTAACGAAATACCCAAAAACGGAAATCCCCCGGAAAATGACAAGGTACCCAATTTTTGGCTCTGTCATCAATCCACAAAAGCATTGAACAAACTCTATGAATGCTTATTAGTAATTGCTGAAACTTGACTAATGCATGGAATAATAATACAACACAAAATGTACTTAGAACAAAATGTATTGAAACAAGAAAGTGTACACAATATTTACATATAGTCTTTTGTTATATTCTTGGGAAGACCGTTCCTGGAGAATGTGTTGACTTAGTCGCAGTCAGGCAGAGTCTCTGGATTGAATCTCTTGATTCCTCTCCCCGTCTTCCCGGTACCAACCATATTTATATGGTCGGTACTCCACCATGCAAATTAGGTGGATCCTACCACAACAGTAATCCCAATGAAATCCCAGAATGGATCACTGAAAGTGTTACATATCTCCTACCAAAATCGGGCGAAACAGATGATCCGAAAAATTGTAGGTTAATAAAATGTCTGTCCACCAGGGATAAATTGATGACATCTCCCCTGAAGAACCATACTTTCTCGAAGAAAACAACGTTCTTCCCCTGGAAAAGAAGGGACGCCGGAGAGGTTTATATAGTTGAAAAGATCAACTACTGATAAACAAAATGATCCTGAAAAATTTCAGGTAAATAGGTAGAAACCTGTATTACTGTAAATTCTTTGATACTGTGCCATATTCTTGGATTCTTAAGATTTTAGAATGTACAAGGTCTCCTTGGTGATAGTAAATTTCCTTAAACACACCAGGGGAATGTGGAAAACCACATCATACCTAAATCACACAAGAGGCACTGCCACCTCCAACCGCCTGAATATCCGATGAGGAATCTTTCAAGGCGACTTCCTGTCAACCCTTCTGTTTTGTCTCTCCTTAATCTCCCTTAAGCATGAAGAAAACAATAATAGCTATGGATGCAAAATAAACAAGAACGTATTCAATCATCTATTCTACATAGAGTTGCCAAAGACGACAATGAATCTCCTCAATACTGTAAAATGTTTCAGTGACAACATACGTGTAGATTTCGGATTAGATAAATGTGCAAAAGTAACATTTAAAAAAAGGAGAATTACAAAAAACACACTCAATAGATCAAGACTTCGTCACAAAGATTAGTGAACTGGGACAAGAAGAAGCCTATAGGTACCTAGGAATGAGCGGGAAGAATAAATACAGCACATCCAAATGAAGGAAAAAGTAAGAAAATAATACTACAGACGTGTACCTCTGGTATTGAATGCTGAACTGGATTAAAAAAAAACGGAATATCAGCCATAAACACCTTGGCTATCCCCGTGATGCAATACAGTTTTAACATCCTTAACAGAATAGCAGACATTAAGCGATTGGATGTCAAAATGAGAAAGACTTCTCACTTGCCGCCACATGCATGATCCCAAGGCTGAAGATGATCGTCTGTATGTGCCCAGATCCGAAGGAGGCAGAGGATTTGTTCAACTAGAACTGTTTTACAATACTATAACAATTGGCATTCAAAGATACCTAGAAACTACATAAAACTGGATGATGATCTGTGTGAAAGAACATGAAAGGAGTAAGAAACTTGATAAAGAAAGCCAACAAGTTCAAAATTGAGTTTCAAGTGGATGAAAAAATTCAAGTGA
This sequence comes from Acanthosepion pharaonis, assembly GCA_903632075.3. Taxonomy (NCBI): domain Eukaryota; kingdom Metazoa; phylum Mollusca; class Cephalopoda; order Sepiida; family Sepiidae; genus Acanthosepion; species Acanthosepion pharaonis. The sequence continues at coordinate 2,277,920 of CAHIKZ030000535.1, read as the reverse complement.
AACACCTACTGAAGCTGCAAAAACCTTAAATGAAGCAAAGACAACTGCAATCGACCAGAAACATAAACAATCAGTATTCTACCCGTACCAAACAAGCTGATGTAAATAAACCTCAATACCCATCAGTGGCTACGTAGTGCAGGGTTAAATGCCGAAACCAAAGGTGTTATTCTTGCTGCGCAGGACCAATGCTTATTAACTAGAAATTACTAAGCTGACATGCTGAAAAATTGTGTTAGCCAAAAATACAGATTCTGTGATAAATATCCAGAAACAACTGACCATCTTGTATCAGGTTGCACGGTATTGAAACCCTTCTTTTCTTTCTTTGTATGTACCATGTCCTTTCAGGACGTAGGTGATTATGGCTCTCCACCTCCTCCTATCCCTTGCAGCTCTCAACAAGTTCCTTCCCTTTGCCACCTCCCCCAGACCATATTCTGTCATCCACTTGCTTAAGTTCGCCAGGTAGGTCGCGCGTTGTTTTCCATTGTCTCTCTTTCCCTCTATTCGACCTGTGAGTATCAGATTCTCCAGGCCCTTCTTCCTCATTATGTGTCCCAGAAACTTCATCTGCCTCTTCCTGATATTAAGTATAAGCCTCCTCCTTGTTCACAACCTCTCTAACATCTCATCGTTGGTCACACACTCGGTCAATGATATCCTTCTGTAGAATCACATCTCCGTCGCCTCGAGTCTCTTTTCATTTTTGAGGCAATCATCCACAATTCGCTGCCGTAAAGAAGGACAGATGTCACGTAACAGTTCAGTAAACACGGCATGACAAAGTGGGCCAATATCAGCATTGAAAAATATGCAACTTTTAGGGAAAAGAAACCGCAAGAAATTGTTATGAACATCACCTAAACCTGGTTACGGTGATAGGGCCTTTAACAATTTTATGGGACTTTACAATACACACAAACAGAACAACAAAGCTAATCGCCCAGAGATCACAAAAACAAAATGTGCCTCCTCATTGACCTAACAATCCCTGCAGACTGTAAAGTATCTTTGAAGATCTTCAAAAAGCTATGAAAATACAACGACCTTGAAGTGGAAATCTAAAAAATGTGGCACATGAGGACTTCAGTAATTCCAGTTGTAGTTGGAGCTCTCGGATTGATTGGAAAAGATTCAGATAGACTCATTGAAGGCATTCCTGGTAGCCGATGCCTTAAAGAAATACAAAAAATTGTACTCACAAGTACAACCTACACCTTACGAAGGGCTTTATGTATGTAAAATATGTGATCTTTGGTATTTTTGTTCCGTTCTTTTTTTCTTTTTTTTCCTCAAAACATGATCAGTGGATGCCATTTTGACCGTAAGTCTCTAATTTTGGGACCCGGAAAGAAATGAGTATACACCCAAAATCAAATAATAATAATAATAATAATAATAATGTCGGATTGATTAGAAAAGGTTCCGATAGACTCATTTAAGGGAATCCTGGTAGACCATGACTTAAAGAAATACAAAATATTGTACTCACAAGTAGAAATCACGCATTACGAAGAGCTTTACATATGTAAAACGTGTGTGATCTTACTTTATTTTAAATGATCAGTGGAAAATGTCATGAAGACTTTTCTGAGCTTAGGTGTCTGGTTGGGACCCGGAAAGAAATATGTATACAACAGAAATCCAAAGAAATAATAATAATAATAATAATAATAATAATAATAATAATAATAAACTATTAAAACAGAAGGATCTTGGAGTGGAAATCTCAGAAATATGGCGCATGAGGACATCAACAATTCCAGTTGTAGTTGGAGCCCTCGGATTGAATGGAAAAGATTTCAGTAGACTCATTGAAGGGATTCCTAGTAGCCCAAGAAATACAATAAATTGTACTCACAAGTACAACTACACACACATTACGAAGAGCTTTATGTAAAATGTGTGTGATCTTTTTTTTTTCTTTTCTTTTTTTTTTTTTTTTTTTTTTTGCAAAAATGATCAGTGAAAAATGTCATGAAGCCATTTCTAACCTTAGGTCTCTGGTTGGGACCCGGAAGGAAATGTGTATACAACAGAAACCCCATGGAAATAAGAAGAAAAATAAGAGAAGAATGACTATAAAAATAATTGTATTATTAAAAAAAAAAGAAAAAAAATCAAAATAAATATGCAATAAATAAACAGCTATGTTTATATAGTCAGAAAATAGCAATGATATTAGACAGATAAAGGAAATATAAAAGGAACCTAGGAGTGATGTAATGGTTAGCAAGCTTGTCTCCATAGAAAAATTACGAGTATGATCCTCACTGGGGGCTCAATAATTTCGGCCTTGTACCACATCTACGCTACGCTTGGAAAATCTCTATAAGCATGTATAAGAACAAACTCTACAAACTATATTGATACTCCAAAAAATCTAACCTGACACCCACAAGTGCGTGAAGCGGAAACGCTCAAAAGCCACAAAAGAAATACGAGACGCGCGCGATATACACACATACACACGCACTGATTGTGGAAGACACTTGATATTAACGCATCATCAAAAACACGTTTATAAATTATAATTTATTTCAACTTTTATTTTTATATCTATTTAACCATTTGTAAAATTTCGGTCTGATCAAAATGTGTTAAAAACTTACTCGTTGAAAAAAATTATAATTTATAACCGTGTTTTCGATAACGCGTTGAGTATTTAATTTATATATATATATATATATATATATATATATATATATATATATATATATATATATATACATAATATCCAACATCGATAGCAAATTCGGGGTTTCATGCAGTTCTAGCAATATTCAAGTGCAAATATCTGACCGTTATATGATACTATATTGTGGTCAGATTATACTATCGACGTTGGATATTATGTATATTCAATGATATATATATATATATATGTGTGTGTGTGTGTGTGCAAATATATAGAAAAATAGGAAAGAACTATTAGGTCAATAATGCGAAGTTCTTTAGTATTTTTATTTTTCAAAAACAGTGCTCGATTCACAACTACAGCCTATATTATAATTATATTTTAAAAAAATATTATTCCATCGCTACATAAGAGTTCTCATGTTTCAAAAAAAAGGAGCTAAAATCTTCTAATTCAATTACAGAAATTGAATTAAATTAAAATATTTTGGAATAACTAATTTTGAAATTTACGGAACTTTATAAGCATATACATTCGTAATATTAATTTCTATGGACATGGAGAAAAACAATCATTTTAATAAGGGGCGTTAGGGTATTCATTTTCACTGAAAATAGTTGTATCAACATATTAGTTACTTTCGAAAAGAGGTTAAGTCAAGGTAGAGTCGTGGTGCCTTTTTTCAAACGAATGATGACATCCGTTCAACGTGTATCGTCTGGTCTATTTCAACGACAGAAAGTATTTGGCACGTTTGTTACACCGTTAAATTTGTATTTTTATACATAAAATTTTTTCAAAAGGATTGTTTGTATATGAATATGTCGTATTGAACTACAATTTTCTTTTTTGTTGACGACTTCTTAAAGTGGTTTTATAGCTTATGATTGTGTTAAGTTTTTAAACCTATTGCTTTAATTGGACTTGTTTATTGACTTTAAAATTTAAAAAAAAATTAAAGCCAATTATTTAAGGCGAATATTTGTTGGTGTCGGCAAAAAAAAACGTTATCTCATGTCTTTGATTTAATAAATTTTCTTTTTTTAGAAACTTAATAATTTTTTTATGTAGGCATAAAGGGCATGGGACATCCCAGGTTTTACGAGTTCTTGTTCTATTTATTTTTTCCATTTTACTTTTGGTGTTTTATTCGTTTCTTTTAAATGCCAAAAATATTTAGATAACGATGTCTGACTTCTATTTCTATTGACAAACAAGTAATTACTACAAAGATTAATATTTGTTTCGATGCCTAATATAAGCACCTCATCAGGTGATGAACAAAGATGGTTATAAACAATTTTATTTAAAAATACTACTTATGAAACACCTCTTCTTTTTGCATTTTTTAAAATTTAGGAAGACATAAGAATTTCCATAAAAGGAAAAGAAATATATAAAAATTTCCAAAAAAAGGAAAAGAAAAAATATGCAGGTTAAAGCAGAAAAAAAGAAGTGGACAAGAAATCAATAAACGGAAAAAAGAAAGAAGAAAGAGAAATAGGAACAGTTACGAAAAGAAAAGCATAAAAATTCATCCTTTCTCCGAAGAAAAGGAAGAGGAAAGGAAAGAAGAGAAAAACGAAGAGGCGAAATATATCAAAATTAACTAATACAAAAAAAAAGGAAAATAAAAGGGAAAAAGAAAAAGAAAAGAAGAAAGGAAACCAGAAGTTGTTGATAACAATTCAGCCAATGAACAAAACGTTAACATTGAGATTGGAGTCATAGAGAAAGATTCAAAATTTAAACGGATATGATTGCAACAGAGTAGAAAATATTTCAGATAAAATGCATCAGTTAAGTTTGTCGTTTTGAAAGAAACCAATATATTATTTAACAAACTTAAACATAGTATGTAAATAAAAAGCACTGTTTAAGAAGTAAAAACATTGGACATACAAAATAACAAATTAACTATACAAAACATTACATTAAAAATTAAAAATAAATAAAATATAACATTTAGAATATTTATATGAATTTTATAAATTTAAAACTATCACCAAACATTATAACTCGTAATATAAGTATAAACCTACCTACTGCAAACATTATTATTATATATATATATATATATATATATATATATATATATATATATATATATATATATATATATACAATGAATCATTTATACAAAAAGTAAATCAGTAAAGTTAATTCATACAAAAAGTAAATTAGTAAGTTTTATATATATATATATATATATATATATATATATTTTTTTTTTGTTTAAAATAAAAAATTAAAAAAATTATAATAAAGCTCTACTTCCATATGGAGCACTGTCTTCTTAAAAATAAAAACAAAATACTAAGGAACTCCGGATTATGCACCCAACGTGTTCTTTTTTTATTTTCTGCATACCTGCGCACTTATGATCCTTATTTTTTAAAATTATGAATTAAAAATTTTGTTAGCAAAGGGATTTCTCCATTTTATATCATTTACATTACTAATGTACTTTTGTACTTTTTTGTATGAAGGATTCATTGTGATATAAATTGAACTGCACCACATATTTGATATATATATATATATATATATATATATATATATATATATATATATATATATATATATATATATATATTTTTTTAAATATACTTGCCTATGTTTGTATATATTTCTCTAGCGGTAACCATTAACAAAGACTTGATTTTGCTACATCGTCCGTTTTATTCAGATATCGTGTTTTGCGTGTTAACATCGCGGTTTGTGCTTCTTTTTGTAAATATATTTAGTATATTAGGTCCTAAATTTGATTTAATTTTATTCATGTGGGGTTGTTTGTTTTTATGCTTCATACCTGCAACTCATTTTTTAAAATTTATGTGATATACAATATGATTTCTTGTTATGTTTTCTCCTCTGTGCATCAAATTTATATATATATATATATATATATATATTATGTAGGTACAAAACTTAATGATCGAAATAAAAGTATAAAATTTAATACTACATGACATATTAAAACAATATTAAATAATAAAAAAAACACAACAACAAGGGGGGAAGCAACCGGTTTCATCCCGCTCTTCAGGCTTCCACAGGAGATTCAAAATTAAAACAGGAAAATGTACAATAATATATATATATATATATATATATATATATATATATAATTTTTTTCCTCTTAATTAAACCCTTCCACCCATCTCTCCTAAAATTCTCTCTGTTAAGGTTTAATCTCCTCCTCCTCCATACTTACTCTCTCTAAATTCTGTTTTTTATTTCCGGAGTTGTTTTTTTCTGTTTTCTTTTTTTTTGATTTGTAGGTCTGATGAATTGGATCGTATTTACGATTCCAATGGAATAAATTATGACCATGGAATATTAATGTTTAAACCTTTTATTATATCCTTACTCTGTCCTAGACATTGAGTTCTACCTGGATTCTTCCTCTTGGAATTTTTTTTTCTAAAAATATACATATATGGGTATTTATATTTATATATTTTGCATATGTATGTATATTTTCCACTAATATATATATATATATATATATATATATATATATATATATATATATATATATATATATATATATATATAGTGTATTGGGGCAGAAGATCATTATAAAAATATATATTATTAAATATGACAGAGAACGAATGTCTATTATGTTTGATCATGAGCCGTTCTAAATATATAATGGTTTTAGTTTCGGGAGAAAATAAAGACAAAATTGTCAACATTTGGATATTTTTTATCATGCTGTTCCTCGATTAAGCCTTCAGCTCACATGAGCCATCGTCAAGTGGTTATATGGATATTACATTTTCATTACACACACACACACACACATATATATATATATATATATATATATATATATATATATATATAGTAATTAGTAGGAGGATTTGATAATTATATTTAATTAATTCATCGAGTCTGATAGAAACCTCAACAGAATGCAGAAAGCACTGGACGGCCGTTTCGCCCTATATTTGGGACTCATCAGCAGTGCGCATCCACTACCGAGAATTGAAACCCTGACAGTTAGGTTGTCAAGCGAACATCATACCAACTGTTCCAAATGGGCCTCGGTGACGAAGAGATTCCTCCAGGGGGCACAGTCCTATGGTTACAGAGAACTCAGTTGAGTTCCGCCACGGAATATGTGAGCGAGCGGCGCTAAGTTGAGGCTGATTTGGAATCTCTTCGCAATGTGGGTTGTCTATTGTACGATTCTAACGGTTATTTTGGTGGGCGAAAACAGTTATGTTTCGAATTATTCTAGCGGCTATTGAGTGGAAATAATTGTGGATCCAGATGTAGTTTTTGTCTATTTATAGTGTTGTTTGTCAACTTTTTTTATTTATTGCAGATTATTTTATTGCTGGTTGTTGTTATTACGTTTATTTGTGTTTATGTGTTCGTTTGTTAATTTGTTTTTTATTTGCTTAATCTATTTACTTATTGGATTGAATTAATTTATTTTTCTAATCTTGTTTATTTATTTCATTTTATTTACCTATTTTTGTTCATTCTTGCTCGTTTTCAGTTTTCGAGTTTTAAGTAACGTAGTAAAAAAATGTTTTTGTATCTGCATTTTGAGATCAGTTCTGAACGTTTATTTAGTAGTTTGGGTTGGTATTGGAAGGTAATTATAGCTATTTTCTCCTCCAAGCACAGTTTTGGTATTTATTCACCAAGCTTTCTTGATTTTACAATTTCAATATATATATATATATATATATATATATATATATATATATATATATATATATATATATTCATAAGTATAAGTTGGTGTATACAGAATAAATTCCAATAACAAACAAATACTACTCTTAAAAAGTGTTCAATACAAAAGTAGAGCAAATATAATTTATTCATAAATTATAACATAAATATGTTAGAAAATCACTACAAAAATAGCCATTTTGTTTCATTCCACATTCAACATTTCTACATTCAACACCATCACTTGATAAGACACAGGAAGTGTTGAAACAAAATGGCTATTTTGTACTGATTTTATAACATATTTATGTTATAATTTATGAATAAATTATATTTGCTCTACTTTGTATTGAACACTCTTTATATATATATATATATATATATGTGTGTGTGTGTGTGTGTGTGTGTGTGGCACGGTGGAGTTGTGGATAGCGGCTCAGATTGAGGAAGCCGAGTTCAATTTCCAGTTGAGTCCATTACATTCACTTACGTGCTAATACCCTTGGTAAAAGTATTAATCCTTTTCTTTCCTCTCAAGCTATGGGCAAATAGCAGGATACATTGGGTTCTGGATGTCAGCTGGTCTAGGAGAAGGACAACTTTGAATTCAAAACCTGCGGAGGGTCGTTTGGGGATCTTGTGACACAAAGTATTCAGCCCTTCAAAAAGTGTGTCATATGTGCTGGTGTCTATTGTTGGTTCCTAGGAACAGAGCTTCTTGACCCTCATGCATCCAATACGACGGGAGAGTACACCATATGTGAATATAATCAAATATAGGTAAATGCACGACCAAACGCTCGTATACAAACACACACATACATGCGTACACAAACACACACACACACACACACACACACACACATATATATATATATATATATATATATATATATATATATATATATATATATATTTCATACGATGTGCAATCTTCAGAGGCACCTGAACATTGCAGATCGCATGAAACTCCGAGTTGTGCATTGCACGTTCGGCATTATGTATATTTTTCAATATATATATATATATATATATATATATATATAGCCTTGGATGGCAACTGGTCTACCGCAGAATGAAATGGCAACATACTGCGGGGAAAAATCTGCCTCGTCAGTCATGTATCAAAAGATATATGATCGCCTAAGCGTGTATCATGCATGGCTCGTAATTGACTGAAATGCTAACTGTCGATCTGTCTGTTCTTTCTCTTTATTTGTATATATATATATATATATATATATATATATATATATATATATATATATATATATATATATATATATATATATATATATATATATATATATATAAAAATATAGTCTTAAGGTACTATATTTATGGAATATAGCAGATCAGTTCAAGTGCTCAATATCAGAGATAGAGCGTGTGTAAATATAAAAGTGAACATAGAAGTCAACACTTAGAGGCGACAGTCTGTTTCATGCTATATGCAATCGTCAGGCCACATATGCTATTTATATATATACGGGTTAGTGGTGCATTGTGGTTTGTTTATTTATTTGGGTCAAATAATATAATATAATAAATAAATAAAATATATAAATATATATAATAAATAAATAAAATAAGAAATAAAAACGAGCAATATAATTTGACCCAAAGGACTTCCGGTAAAATAACCGCCATAATAGAATACCCACAATGCACCACTAACCCGTATATATATATAAATAGCCGAGAAAAATAACAGCATATGTGGCCTGACGATTGCATATAGCATGAAACAGACAGTCGCCTCTAAGTGTTGACTTCTATATTCACTTTTATATATATATATATATATATATATATATATATATATATATATATAAAACATTTCGTTTGATGATCACTATCAGTCACCATTCAGCGCTGAAGTCCCGATCCATATTCAGATCCAGGGTCTACTCACTCCTACTGGAGGAAAAATGTCTTGCTTAAAATATGTCTTTTGTAGTCATACTCAGCATGCTTAGTCAACTGCGACTTGGTGAGACTATTTAACACATATATATTGAAAACCAAGCAAGTACTCACACAGCTACATACATTTCAATATACATCTCGATAGACATATCTATATATATGTATGCGTGTGTTAACTTGTGTGTATGTGTGTGTGTGTATGTGTGTAAGTATTTGTAAGAGAGAGAGAGAGACAGAAGGAGGAAGTGCATTTTTTCGCAAGTAATATATCTATATGCATTCTCAATGCATGTGATGGAGACAAAAGTATCTATTTTATCCATATGTTATATATATATATATATATATAACTTAATTTGGCATTAAATGACCTACAGTGGTTGATATGCCATAAAACCCAACCAACCCCAACCTGAAGCCGAGACGCTAGGTCAGGACCAATAATTTTTCTTTGGATTTTTTTTAAGCGTTTCACCCCAAGCAAGGCGGGAAGCCACTAGGACGCAAGGGGTTACAGAATATTTGGAGCAACACAAACACGCACATATACACACATGCACACGTATGTATCACACATATATAAATGATGAACATTTATTTTGCTTTTTAGCTGAGGAGAATGTAACAGAAATTCTAAAAGTTATAATCTATCTCTCTCTCTCTCTCTCTCTCTCTCTCTCTCTCTCTCTCTCTATATATATATATATATATATATATATATATATAAAAATCTGTCTATCTATCTATCTCAGTGTTAACTTCTATCTATCTGCCTATTCAACTAAATATCTAATTATATATATATATAGTGAACAAATTCTTGACATCTATCTATGTATATAAGCCTTCACATCTATCTAATTATATATATATATATATGTGTGTGTGTGAAACTAATTCTTGACATCTATCTACCTCATCAATCTAGTCAGCTATCTCCCTACTTATCTATATAGCTATTTATTTGTTTAAATATATATATATAATTAGAAAAAATTCGCTTGACGATGAAATGGAACTAACGTCTTTAATTTAATTACAAAATTAAATGCAAAGCTTTTAGCCTCCATTTTTGAAACATGGTTAGAACTGTGTAGCAAAAAAACATATTTTAAATCAATTAATTTATAATATTAATGCTCTGTAAATTTT
>CAHIKZ030000535.1:2255000-2262500 GCA_903632075.3 Acanthosepion pharaonis | reverse complement strand
CTTAAAGAAGAATGCTTTCCTGCGTTTTCAAATGTATACATAAGTTCCGTCGTGTCAAACTTCTGTTTAAATATATATATATATATATATATATATATATATATATATATCATTTTACGCTGACGTGCCTTACCTCTGGGCCACAAAAGAACCTTTTCGGTAGACAAGGTCAATTTACTATTATAAACTTCAATCTTCCATGAATCTCGTACATTAATAACTGCTCATGGTGTATCAAATGTAAACAAATGTCGTCATATATTAAGAAATGGACAAGGTCCGACAATTTATTTATTAAAGACATTTTTATGTTTAACGTTATTATTTATAGATACAAGTATTTAAGCAAATGCTCTGTTTATGATAAACAGTATTAAATAACATTTACCGGCCTGAATGTCCGAGAAATTTTCATAGAAAATATTCATATATTCCTGTCAAAGAACGAATATTTTCTATGAAAATATATATATATATATATATATATATGTGTGTGTGTGTGTGTGTGTGTGTGTGTGTGTGTGTGTGTGTGTGTGTAATGATATGCTGGAAGACCTAAGTAGATCTATTTTCATAGCACTGCCTAAGAAGCCAGATGCAAAGGAATGTGATCTTCATCGAACAATCAGCCTAATAAGCCATATAACAAAATATATCATCGGAATTCTGATGAATAGAACGGGCAGCAGAATTAGATCTGAAATCGGAAAAGAACAGTATGGGTTCGTTAAAGAGTCTAGAACATGGAATGAGTTATTTTTGCTCAGAATGATATCATGAAGAACAATACAAATACAGAAGGATGTGTGCCTGTGTTATAAAGATTACGCAAAAGCGTTTGATGAAGTACGTCACAGAGATTTGTTGTAACCGAAAGGTAACCTTGATATATTTGGGAAAGATATTATACTGGCAGCAAACCACCTGCATACTGATAGAAAATAAGTTCAGTACATATACAGAAATAGAAAGTGTTGTAAGACAAGGATGTGTCTTCTCAATGGAATTATTCAACTTATACAGTAAGGCAATTTCGAGAGAATTTGAAGTCCTGTCAGGATTCATTATCAGCGGCTACAATCTTAACAGCATAAGATATTGTTGTGACCAAGTAATTGGTTAAGAAATAACAAAACAAGAGGTTGCAGATAAATAGCATATTGAATAGTAAATACAACAGAAGTGTGTTACACGACATGGGAGGGTGTGTCGGTTGACCAACGTTCAGTCTATATCAACGTTAATATTTATCAGCCCCTCCACGAGTGACATATGTGGCACAAGGCTGAATTTAACGTGGGTCATCCAAGCCCGTAGGCTTGGCTAAAAAATACCCGTAGAACCCGCATAAACGGGTTCGGGTCTGTCTAGCTCCCCGGACGAAACTCTGCCCTTTGACACAGCCTCGTCCGGGTTCCTCTCTGCCAGAGTTCGACAGGAGCTGTCATAGCCTCGAGGCTTACTTTTCCTACTACTTTTTTTAGTAAGTGGAAGAGTCCACAATTGCCTCTCATTAGACGGAAGACACTTCAACAGATATGCAGATGGCACAGTGTTGATAGCAGACACGGGAAAGGAAACTACAAGAACTCTTACAGAAGATAAGGAAGGAAAGCGAGAATAAAAGACTAAACATCAATTGAATGAAGATGGAATGCATGGTTGTCAACAAAAGGAACAGATCAAATTGAAAATTACAAAATGGGAAGTGTTTTAATAGAGGACGGAATGTGCGAGACTGAAATCCGAAGATGCATTGAGATAGCGAAAGAGGTCTTCAGAAAGCTAAGCAAAGTATTAAGAGACTTGAAGAAATAGAAATGTGGTTCTGCCAGAAGCAATAGAAATGTAGGTCTACTTGAAGCAATAGAGATGTGGTTCTACTTGAAGTAAAAGAAATGTGGTTCTACTTGAAGCAATAAAAAAGTAGTTCTACTTGAAGAATTAGAAATGTGGTTCTACTTGAAGCAATAGAAATGTGGTTCTACTTGAAGCAATAGAAATGTAGATCTACTTGAAGCAATAGAAATGAGATTCTAAATGAAGCAATAGAAATGTGGTTCTACTTGAAGCAATAGAAATGTAATTCTATTTGAAGCAATAGAGATGTGATTCTATTTGAAGCAATAGTGATGGGATTCTATTTGAAGCAATAGAAATGTGGTTGTATTTGAAGTAATAGAGATGTGATTCTATTTGCAGCAATAGTGATGTCGTTCTACTTGAAGCAATAGAAATGAGGTTCTACTTGATGCAATAGAAATGAGATTTTAAATGAAGCAATAGAAATGTGGTTCTACTTGAAGCAATAGAAACGTGGTTCTACTTGAAGCAATAGTGATATGGTTCTACTTGAAGCAATAGAGATGTGATTCAGAGAGAGGCTAAGAATATAAGAGACGGAACATGTGAGCCGCAACGAAATTTTAGAGATAATGAAAAAAAAAAGGACATTTGTACTAAACACCAGGTAGAGACACTTGACATTTCTCGGGTACATAATGAGGAGAGAAGGCTTGAAATATCTAACACTCAAAGGCTAAATTGAAGTAAGAGGGACTGACGAAAGCAGCATATAACATACATAGTGAGCTTGAGTAAATGGATGGCGGAACAAGGTTTAGGAGAGATAACACAAAGCCAAATTTTATCAAGAGACACAAGGGACAGGAAATTGTGGAGAGCCATGATTACCAACGTCCTGAAGGCACACGACAGACAGAAGAAGATTCACAAAAGGATAATTGAACTGTTGATTAATTGATCAGTTGAGTTACTATTTATTATTTCATAATGAAATATAAGATTATATGAACGGGAGAGCTACAATTGGCAGAAACATCACGAACATTATTATTATTATTATTATTATTATTATTATTATTATTATTTCCTTTGATTTCTGGTCTGTACGCATTTTTCCGATTCCCGCCCAGAGAGCTCAGGTCAGAAATGGAATCATGACAATTTTCCATTGACCAATTTAAAAAAAAGACCAACAACACACATATTTTACAGAGATAAAGACCTTCGTAAAGTATGGGCTGTACACGTGTGAACAATATTTTGTATTTCTTTAAGATATGGGCTTCCAAGAATTCCATCAATGACTCATAATGGAATTTTTCCAACCAATCCGAGGATCCAACTACAACAGGGATTGTTGATGTTCCCATGTGCCACATTTTTGAGATTTCGATTTCAAGGTCCTTGTATTTTGATAGCTTTTTGAAGATCTTCAAAGATACATTACAGTCTGCAGGGACTGCGATATCAATAATATTTTTTTGTTTGCGATCTCTAACAACAATGTCCGGGCGGTTAGCTTTGATTGTTCTGTCAGTGTGTATTGTGTAGTCCCATAAAATTGTTACAGGCTATTGTTATTATTATTATTATTATTATTGGTTATTTTTATGCTTTATCACATAGTGTAAGCTTTTAATTACCCCGGGTACATTAAGTTATTTGTCTTCAAAACAAGGGCCACAGACATTGCTCCTGACCTGTCATCTCAACTTCAGTCACTTTCCCACCGCCGTTTCCTGTGCCTTTTCTATAAATACTTTCATGGAAATTGTTCTCATCAACTTTCCTTCTTTGAAAGTAGACTCTGTGAACTTAGGCGCAGTCATAGATTGATGCAAAGGTCTCCTTCTTCTTCAGTTGAAATGGATAGATGTAACCGTAAGTACTATGCTATGCTTCTTTTCTCGTACTTCTTGCATGGAGAACTCTTTTCCGTCTTCTTGATTCCTAGTCAACATTGATCTTCAAACCTATAAATACAATGTCAACCTTCTGTCTTCTTAATTTCTGTTCTTTTTTTTTTTTTTCACGCTCCTTAATAATGTTTTCTTTTTCTTATATTATTTCACACTCAGTAACCTCCCCCCCCACACACACACGTCTTAGTGGCTTTCTTGCCTTGCTTTGGTTGAAATGATTAAAAAGAACACTTTCCTCAAAATATGCGCAGTGCCCGAACGAGCCGATTTGGGGATTACTTGAAGCTGGTAGGTTATCTCAGTTGATTAAAGAAATCGCACAGTTTGAATGCGATTGATCCCAATGCGCCAATCAGCAATGGAATCACCTTGACACCCACTTTCTGCATTCCAAACAATCTTGCCATCCCAAACTCAGAGATTGAGAACATTACAAAATATTCTAATTTGAAAATTAGAATATTTTGTAATGTTCTCAATCTTCTTGTTTGCTATATTACTGCCATTTGGTATAGCAACATTAATAATATGAGTTTTTTATGTCTTAACCTAGTGCAATAATATCCGGACGGCGATGGTGTATGTTTTGTTTTTTTTCTACAGTAAATATAACAAAAGTACTCCATTTTCAGCTGATCAGTCTCAGGTAGAGGATAACATGAGGAGTCAGGTACTTACTGGAGCGTTACAGGGAGTCGATCATTTTACCTGCTTCTTTAGAGATCGTATATAAACACCCATGAGTCCGTGAAAGAGATGAAATACAGACTACCCAAATGAATAATAATAATAATAATAATAATAAATCGTAGGGCCGTAAATATACTTGTGTTATTGTCCATGTGAGAGACGTATAGTCTTCTCTCTGATATCTCAGTGGATAGATGCCCCCCTACGCCTTGATCTAGTGTTAAAATCCTCTTGTCATTCGCTTCCTGCATTCCAAACAATCTTGTCATACCAACTTTCAAATTCGAGTAATTTGTAATGTTCTCAATCTTCTTGTTTGCCATATTTGTGTTATTTGGTATGGCAACATCAATAAGATGGCAGTTCTTGGTGGCTTAACCTAGCGCAATAATATCCGAACATCAATGATAGATCACTGTCTGGTTGAAAATTATAGTCCCAGAATATTGTGAACTTTCCAACAATTATTATTATTATTATTAGTAGTAGTAGTAGTAGTAGTAGTATTGTATGTGGTATCATCTTGCCTGAGATTAATTTTAAGCGCCTAATTACCAAATCCCCGCCGCGGACTATGAGTAAAAATGGCACTGTAGGAGAGTTATCCATGCGCATTTGGCACGTTTCGTCAAGATGGGAAGCGTTTTGCGGATGATATATGCAGTTCCGCACAAAGTAATCATTGGAAGCTCTGAGTGGCTGTTGTGTCCAGGAATTTTACTGAAATGATTTTCGGTACTACCCAATACTTAATTACAACATAAATAATTGTAATTTTAAGTTTCCACATTTTTGTTACTTCGATTTGCAGGTCTTTTTTTT
This sequence comes from Acanthosepion pharaonis, assembly GCA_903632075.3. Taxonomy (NCBI): domain Eukaryota; kingdom Metazoa; phylum Mollusca; class Cephalopoda; order Sepiida; family Sepiidae; genus Acanthosepion; species Acanthosepion pharaonis. Next base: position 2,257,260 of record CAHIKZ030000535.1, on the reverse strand, counting down.
TCAGTTCTTTTTTTAGATACATTGGAATCCTCTGGTTAAGTCATAAGAATTAGTTGGTAGGTTCCATTTTGAAACCTTTTTATGACTGGTCTATTTGCATCAATTTTCCTGTCCGTGAGGATTGGGGAATTTCACAGTAGAGTCACTCCATCACCATTTGTGACATCATTTGGGTGACGTTTGTACCATGGATACGGTACCTTAATATCATAGTTTGAACAGACATGCCAACAAGTATATTGTACTAAACTGTCATGTCTAATAATGTATTCTTTCTCAACAAGATCTGGACACTTTGATATTATGTGTTCAACAGTTTCATTAAATTTATTTTTTATTTATGGCAGGATTTCAGGCATCTTTGTTGATTTTAACCTTGTAAGCATTAGTTTGATGACATTAATCCTGTGGTAGCATAATAAGACTTTCTGTCTTCCTTTTAAAATCACTGCTTCTAAGCCACTGATGTGTTTGGCGAACATCGATATGTGGTTCATCCAGACGTCTTGGGTGCTTTCCTTACAAGATCCCCTATTTTTGTTCAAGAGTTTTCATCTAAGCAGCTTTCGCCAGTAACTACATTTTCCTTGTGGCAACGGTTATTGTGATGATTATTAGTTGTCCAGTTGCTGCAACAAGGAAACTTTAAGAAGAAAGTAACCCAAACTGTAGCAAGAAAATAATCCAAAAATATATACCGTATATTTCCGCGTACAAGACGACTTTTAAATCCACAAAATGACCCTTAAAAATTGGGGATTGTCCTATAGTACAATTCTAAAAAAAGAAACCTTAAATTCTAAGTGATGTTTGTCGATAGGCTAACCTTGCCTTCGGTGAGATAACCTATAACGTACATGAAAGGATACATATTACCAAATAAACTGGCAATAAAAGTAATAAAACAATTTCTACCTCACATATTACTGGCGTAATTCGTTCACATCGAATTTTCTAGCAGCAGCACAGTTGTTCGATTCCTTGGTTACTTCAACAACTTTCAATTTAAACCTCACTTCATATTTAAACTTCACTTCATATTTAAACTTCACTTCAAATTTAAACCTCACTTCATATTTTCTTTGTTTTGCTGGTTGTCCCATCTACTATTATCGTACATGTCATACGGTTATTACCAGTATTTTGTGATTGTCGATGAAGTATAAGTAAATGGCCACGAGTACACCAGGCTGTTTGTAAATGTTTAGATATAGAAGAAGAAGAAGAAGAAGAAGAAGAAGAAGAAGAAGAAGAAGAAGAAGAAGAATCAGCATTCGCAAGAGATCACGTGATGAAACGTAAACAAAACAATGGTTTCCCATTTGGGGAGAACGTGTTTAGGAAAAACATGATATAGAATCGGTTTTGTTATATCGTTTATTTTGAATTTCTAAGAATGAAGTAACGGCATTTCCAATAATAATCATCGTTATATAATCAATAAGCAGTCGATTTATACTACAGCTATAGGTTTGGTTTGGTTTGGTTTGGTTTGGTTTGGTTTGGTTTGCGACATATCAACCACAATGGGTTATTTAATGCCAACAATTTTTTTTATTGCTGATAATATTTTTTTCCAAAAATCACTATAGCTGGTAATATTCTTTTCAAAAATGTATAGTTGGTAATAACTTTTTTTTTTTTTTTCAAACATGTATTGCTGGTAATATTTTTTACAGAGTATTTCTGGTATTAAAACCTATTTTTACATTTACATTTTGACCCCAGTTTGAGGGGCTAAATATTTACCAATAGTTGGGGCCATAACAGGTGCTACCACCCCAGGTCAGGGTGGACCTGAGAAAACCAGAAATTAAGAGGTGGTTCCACGCTCCTCAAAACCTCCTGATCAGAGGCCTTGCTGTCGAACGTAGTTTATCGTCTTACCCAGGACGCGGATGTAGTTTATCGTCTTACCCAGGACGCGGATGTAGTTACCTTCTTACCCAGGACGCGGATGTAGTTTATCGTCATACCCAGGAAGCGGATGTAGTTTATCGTCATACCCAGAACGCGGATGAAGTTTATCGTCATACCCAGAACGCGGGTGAAGTTTATCGTCATACCCAGGACGGACAGGTATAGAATAAATTAATGAAAATTTGCTATTTTTTTGACCTCGTCTTATCTAAAAGTCACCTTATACGCGTATATCTATATTTTCTCCAAGAGGAAATAAAACAGTTTTTTTTTAGGATAGCCTCCCAGGACTTCAACCTATACAGCGAGGCAATTCTGAGAGAATTAGAAGTCCAACCAG
>CAHIKZ030000535.1:2240000-2250000 GCA_903632075.3 Acanthosepion pharaonis | reverse complement strand
ATATATATATATATATATATATATATATATAAAACTTTGTTTTTTATCGTTATTCGCTCCTGTTTTATATTTTATTGTAGAGGCTGATCACTTTTAGAAATGATAGTGGATCATCTACATTTACTTTCTCGAACAGCTCAAACATGTTATTAGCATTGTGAAATTGCTCTCTTGAAATAGCTAGTTCTGGACACTCTGTCATAATTTGTTTAATGGACAATGCTGTTTTACATGCTTGGCACATCGATTGAACGAACTTAGTAAGAAAGAATGTATCATTCTTGTACGCTCGATGGGCAAGCGGGCCGTTACGACCTCCTCCTCTTTACGAGACTTTCTGAAAGATGTATTACTTTACTCCCTGCTTGGGCTGGATTGCATAGACTTTATTATATGGATAATCGTCACAGTGCTCTTGCCATTTTTTAAAAACATATTTATCTCCTCCTTAAAATCTGTATATGGGACCTTGATCCCTGTATTCGCATACATATCCAAAGCTGATTTGACTGCCAAGTCAGCTATAGAGGTACCTTTTATTTCAATGTAGCTAGGGATACATTATATTTCTCTTTTTGTTCATTGTATTGATTTTCTGTAATATTTTAATAATCATTGGATTGTTGGATTTGTTCGCCTCCAAAGCTGATAGTGAGTTTGAAAGGATTAGGAAGATCTTTAGTTTGTTCTCAGTGAGGATGTCTAGAGCTAACTCAATTACGTAAGCCTCTGCAGTGAAAATCGAACTTCCCTTTGGAAGGCATTTCTTTTTGGTAATTTTTTGGGGGTTACTGCTGCACATCCTATTTTGTCCACACTTTTTGATCCGTCCGTATAGATGGTTTTTATAATCATAGATTTCTAGTATTTTTTGGAATTTCTCCAGACAGAGTGTGATTTTTTTCTTGGGGAAAAATATGCATTTCAAGAACGGCTTCAGGATGTTTAATCTTCGATGGTGAAATACTGGATACCGTTGTTTCTTGCATATTTTATAAGGAAGTATCTAATTCTTCAGCAAAGGATTTCATCCTAAGTTCATATGGTCGTATGCCATTTTCTGCTTGACGGAATTGATCACAATAATTTGGGTCAAATGTAGTTCTATAAGCTGGATCATTTGGTCACGATTAAATTTTTACATAATACTGCAATGCCAGTTTAATACGCCGTAGATTTGGAGGGGTTTTCCCCTGCTTCTCCACCGGATATGTTCTAAAGGCCCTGAGCCCTTGATGTTAACTTGCGTTGAGGGTATTCATGTACGACTTTCTGACTGCCTCATGTATAAAACTAGCATAATCCAGTTTGGAACGGAGTAGCGATCTATATAGTTTGCTCCTCATTCAGTACGAGCCACTACACGCAGATGTTGTAGGACGTTGCTACATTCCGCTTTCAAATACTTCAGATGAGGGATGAAAGATAGTTTCCTGTCAAAAATTACACCTAGAAATGTGTGCTGTTCCATTACTGGAATTTCTGATTCATCTAATTTCAAACATGGATCATTATGTAATATTCTTAATTTACAGAAATGTATACATTTATTTTTTTGTTTTAGAAAACGTAAACCAATTTTCCGTGGTCCATTTCTGTATTTTATTTAAGCATTGCTAAATTTGCCTTTCCATTCTGTTCATATGTCGAGGTTTATACATAAATAAGAAATCTTCAACATAGAGGGAGCATTTAACACTTGGGCTTAGGGATTTCAATATGGAGTCGACTTTAACGCAAAAAGGCGCCACTGATAGAATGCTTACTTGTGGAACTCTTTCCTCTTGTTCTTGTACTTTCGATAGTGTACTTCCTACTCAGACTTGAAAATTCCGGTTCCCTGTGAATTGTGTCAGTCCACCTCTTAAGTCCAGTCCATGTAGATCTTTTAATATGCCGAACTTCCATGTAGTATTATAGGCTTTTTTCTAAGTCGAAAAAAAAAACTGTCGTGAGATGTTCCTTCCGATGAAATACTTCCTTGACAAAAGTCTCCAGCCGCACTAACTGAACTAAGGTAGTTCTTTTTTTTTCCCTGGACGCACATCGGTAATCACTGATTAGACCGTTCTTTTCCAACTACCAAGTCAATCTGTTGTTGACCATTCTTTCCATAGTTTTACACAGACAACTGGTTAACGCTATCGGCCTGTAATTTTCAGGTTCTGAGTCATCCTTCCCAGGTTTTGGAATAGGAATCATGAAAGACTATCTTCACTAATCTGGGAAGTGGCTAATTGTCGATATGTTATTAAATGATTTTAGCAACACTTGCAACGATTTGTTTGGCAGCTGTTTTAGGAATTAATAATGAATATCGTCTCGTCCCACGGCTGTATCATGGGCTTTCTTTAACGATTTATTCAATTCCTCTATCGTAAATGGAAGATTGTAGCTCTCAGGATTATTGGATTAAATTTTTTTGTTCATCAGCTTTTCGTTTCAACTTAACAAATTGTTGACTACCATTCTTAGCTGATAAGTTTTTAGAGATGGTTATTGCTAATTCGCCAGCGATATCCTCTTTGTTATTTTTACTATATTATTTATGGAAAGGTGTTTTATCGTAGCTATCTTCTTTATCATATCCTATGCAGATTTTGTTTTTATCGCTGGACTAAATTTTCCCACAATCCTCTTTGTTCTCTTTGATTATTTTCCGAGCTTTTGCTCGAAGTTGTTTAAACTTCAGCAACTTATTTCTTATGGGGTCTTTGTTAAAATATCTTATCACTCTTTTTTGAGTCTGATAGCATTTTTACACTCATCGTTAAACCGCGGTCTATTACCTGTTTTTTTTTATTATTATTTTGCTCTTTGGGAAGCATTTCCTGGCTATGGAGACCGGGATTTCTGCAAACTCTGTTATGTCCCTGAAGCATAATTTTTCTTCTAGCTTTTCAGAACATAGCTTTTGAAATTCCTCAGTTTGCTTTACTCAATTTCCAACATTGGTGATTTTTGTCACTTTGCTCTGAATTCTACAGAACAATTGGAAAATGATCGTTACCACATCTGTCCATGAGTACCTTCCAGGAAGTTCATAAAGATAGATGGATCGCAGAAAGAAATCGACTGCAGAGTAACTGCCAGAGAATGGACATATATAAGTTGCGGATTTATCGTCATAGATACAAAAATCGTTGTTATTTATGACAGATTCCATACGCTTCCCTTTTTGTATCTTTACAGCCCCATATGGTACCGTGACAATTAAAATTCCCTAATAACATAAAGGGAGCAGAGGGTTGACTTATAATTTCCTGGATTTCATTTATCTATTCATTCGGTGGAATCTACACTGAGCAGATGTTAATTGGTCTGTGTAGCGTTACTTTTACAGCAATCGCCTGTAAATTTGTTGTTAAGTTCAATTGACTTTGTGGAACATCATTCCTGACTAGGATGGATGTACCACCTGATGCCCGAAAACAAGTGTCATTTAATTAATTCTACTGATGGTACTCTCTAATATTCACTATATTATCCCTCTTAAGAAAAGTTTCCTGAAAGAAAATAATTGCCGGAGTCAGGTCTGTTTATCAACAGAAGCAGTTCATTAATGTTTGTCTTTACTCCACGGCAGTTCCATTGTATTATTTTATACAAACTTGTACTCTTTTGTGTTTATGGCTGATTTAGTTCTTAATTTGTCTTAGAAGTTTTATTAGGTTGGTGCAAAAATAATGACGTAATAATGTCGTTTTTTGACGTTAAAAAATACGTCAAAAACGACATTATTACGTCATTATTTATTCACCAACCTAAGAGCTGTCTCCATTTCCATCTCTTCCAACTTATCAAAACGTTTTCTGTACAGACTTGAGTTTGAACTTTCTGGCTTTTTTATTAGGTTGGTGCAAAAATAATGACGTAATAATGTCGTTTTGTGACGTATTTTTAACCTAAAAAAACGACATTATTACGTCATTATTTTTGCACCAACCTAATACCTAGTCGTATCCGTTTCCTTTGGTCATGCACTTAATCTAATGTTTAGGGACTTTGGTGGACGTATAGGTGATCCCTGTGGCCTTTTTTCTACAGATGGCTTAATATTTTTTGGGAGGTGTGGTCTGGGTCTGAGATGATCTTATATTCTTATTGGCTGTTACCTTTTCCTTTTTACCTTTTCTTGGTTCAGCCTGGCCCAAGTCTTTGTAATATAGTTCTTTCAGATTTTTTTTTTTTTTTTTGAAAATTGGACCAATCATTCGGCCCCAAATGTACGAGACTCTCAATAAGGCCCCTATACTTGTTAGTCTGATTTGATTTATTTGGACCTGTCCTATCCACTATTCTTACCTCAGAAGGGACCCTCATGTACAATTCAACTACATTTTAGCTTCTGTAAAAGAAATCTTCCTTTTATATTTCACTTCTATAATCTCTTTTTATTTTTTCCATTAATCACAAGTTTGAGAGTAAGCTGGATGATTTTCCTGGCAATTTGCGCATTTAATTTCATCCGGGCACTCTTCTTCAGCATGATCAGAGTATTTTTGGCTACGTTTTGCGCATGTAGGGTGATTCCTACAGCTATATCTGTGATGCCGGGATATATAGCTCCATTTGATCAACATCGTAGCCTATTTTGATTTTAGATGGAATTTTAGATGAGTTAAACGTAAGGATGTATGTATGCGCAAATATTTTTCACCATTTATTCTAATAGAGATCCTTCGGTAATCAGAGACTCCCTGGCTTTCCAAGGCAGATGAAATTTCTTCTGTTGTGGCCAGAGAGAGCTCTTTACTTCTGATCACTCCCTTTGAATTATTCAGTCTTGTGTGAGGGGAAAGTTTTGACATTCATATTGTGAAAAATCTTCATTTTAATTATAGATTCACCGTGTTTCAACCTCCATCAAATTTCTTTCTCTCATCTTTTTAACTGATTTCGGATTAATCCGACTTTCTCAATCAAGAAAGGGGACAGTTTCGACAAAGGAGTTTCCTCCGAGGACTCGAGCACAAAAAAAAAACTCGGAAAGTCCGTAATGGTCTTTTTCCGAATCCGAGTCTGAAAGGTACGCTTGGATATTTTATTTTGATTCCTAATTTCTCTGAATTAAATTTCACTGCCTGTGCTCTCCACCCATCTCGGAGCCCAACGTTGGGACATGTCAAGTGGAAAAAAACAATCGTTTTGATAGGCCAGGGCTACACAAACCAGTATACTCGCTTTCGTGAGAGACCCGGAGTACCTGTCACCACATTCGTTACACTACTCACATTTTCAGTGAACAAATTGAAGGGTTAACGCCAAAACCCAAAAAACGTTTAACCCCTCCCCCCAGCGCCCTTAATGAGCGGGCAACTAAGACAGGAAAGATTCAGGCGTGGTACTCCGAGTATATGTGACTCGTTCGCCTAAAGGTCAGAGCAATAGAACTACTCATTGGATCAGAAACATCGTACCGGCCGGAGGGTACCAAGGCAGCTCACTCATATACATGAGGACTAAAAGACCCACTTGGAGAAGAGGTTGACGAAGGTTGTTCAGGGGTGCATGTGCATCTCTTACCCTCATTTAAGTTAGTATCAGGAGCATAGTCGTTACCCCGAGGGCATACAGAGAGAAGTTAATTATTTGAGAGAAAGAGAGAGAGAAAAAAATTTAGAATTAAAATATAATTACTCCTGTCACGGATACAAGGAGGAAATTAAGACTTGTTCAGAGAATTCGTTAGAATCGGCTTACCAAGGGGTAGGGGAGAGATTAGGATGGGTGTGGTAGTTACAAAGTTTAAATTTGATATAAGTACCAAGATCCCCTCTTTGAAAAGTGTACAATATTTGTAAACGGACCAGTTTACCACGAAAAACTTCCATTAAATATGATATCATCGACAAGATTAAATTAGTGTACAGGTAAAACGTCCTCAGATACATTATATATATATATATATATATATATATATATATATATATATATATATATATATATATATATAAATAAAAAGAAATGTAGTTTTAAGGTGTGGTATATTTACGGGATAAAAGTGCTCAATATCAGTGATAGAGCATATGTAAATATAATATAAAAGTGAACATTGAAGTCAACACTCAGAGGCGACAGGCTGTTTCATGCTAGACACCAATCGTCAGGCGGCCTGGAGATTGCGTCTAGCATGAAACAAACCTGTCGCCTCTGGTGTTGACTTCAATTTTATATATATATATATATATGTGTGTGTGTGTGTGTGTGTGTGTGTGTGTGTGTGTGTGTGTGTGTGTGAGAGAGAGAGAGAGAGAGAGTATTTATCGATCCACCCACGAGGAATGAATGTGGCACAAGGCCGGTTTAATGTGGGTATCTCCGAGGCTCGGCCAAAAATATAGCCTTTGAACCCGCCTGTGTGTGTGTGTGTGTGTGTGTGTGTGTGTGTGTGTGTGTGTGTGTAAATATAAATAAATACATATATATATATATAATTATTTATATATTATATGCGCGGTACTTATTAGAAAGCGCTCAATATCAGAGATAGAGCTAACATAGAGTTTGTCTGACGATCGCTAAAGCGTGAAACCCAGGGTCACAAACTCACATCTATCCAACCATATATATATATATATATATATATATATATATATATATATATATATATATATATATACTTGCCTCAAGGCAAGGCTTAAGACTGTAATTGAAAGAAAATAAGACTGGAATTTAAGAAAAAATAAATACATAAAAATGGTAACATGAGACAGTTAAAACAATAAAAGAAAAAGTTGATCAGAAAGAGATTGTCGAAAATATACATCAGGACAGGCGAAGCATTTCTTGGGTGGATTATTGACCAAAGGTGTAGCAAGCAGAATATCAGAATTTCCTGGAAGGGAGTTGTTGCTGGCCGTGAACAACGAACTATCCTACTAGTATAGGTGTGGGGTAAGAATCATTTTTTTCACCATTATACATTTTTCTTTTTTTATTCCTGTATTTGCCTATAAATATGGCTACACCCCCTCCTTGAGAGCGTGCAATATTTGCTCACCAGTCAGTTTACCGCGCCATATGAACTTCCATTAAATATCATGTGATCGACAATTAACATTAAATTAATGTTCAAGTAAACCGTACAGACATCTGTAGACACACACACACACACACATATATATATATATATATATATATAGAGAGAGAGAGAGAGAGAGAGAAAATGTACATACATACATGCCTCAATGCAAGGTTTATAGGAAACCAGTATCTTTCCTAAGAAATCATGGCAATTCACATATGATGAAGAAAAAAATGGAATCTGTGGAAAGACATGATCGCTCGCCTACATCTTGAGACATCACCAAAAATATAATTAAATAAAACAAATAAAAAATAAAAATGTCATCAAATCGTATCTTTTTTTATTTTAATTTCGGTATCTTTTTCTTTTGTACTTTTCTTTTGGCTATCTTCTTCTCACTCTTTCTTCCCGAGCCTTCTCTTTCTCTCTCTCTCTCTCTCTCTCTCTCTCTAACTTCTTGCTCTTGTTCTTAATCGCCTTTTATCTTTCTATCTATTTGATTCTGCTCATATCTATCTATCTATCTATCTATCTATCTATCTTTTGTCAACTATTCTTCTCTTAGATCACCTTCTTCTTACTCTCTTTTCTCTTTTTCTCTCTTCTTTCTCCTAGATCCCCTCCTCCTCCTCCTCCTTCTCGTTCTCTTCTTCTTCTTTTTTGTTCTCCTTCTTTTATTTTTATTTTTCCTCTTCTTCTCCTAGACCACCTTCTTCTTTTAATCCTCTTTTCTTTCTCTGTCTCCTTTTCTTCTTCTTTTTCTTCTCCTTTTGACTCTATCTCCTCTTCTTCTTCTTGATCTCTTTCTTCTTCTTCTTCTTCTTCTTCTTCTTCTTCTTCTTCTTCTTCTTCTTCTTCTCTCTTTTCTCTATCTCTCCTCCTCTTCTCCTAGTTAACCTTCTTCTTCTTCTCCTTCTTCTTCTTCTAGGTTTTGTATCCTTCTTTTGTATCTTTCTTCCCTTTCTCCCTTTCTTTTTGCTACTTCATCTTTGAATTTTTTTCCCACTTTCTAGCACCTGTCTATTATCATTTTGTTACTACCTCAAGGTGATACTGCTAAATTCTCACACAACCAAGCGGGAACGAGAGTACATACGCGCTTGCGCATACACACAATAAAAAAGAAACGGACCAACACGCAACAGACACACATACACACATATAAACAGGGACAAATATACATACCTAAATAGACAAATAATGACTACACCGACCACAGAACACTAATAAAGTAAAAGACGCATAACAAAATAACACAGTGAAAGGAAAGCGTCATCTTGTAACTACACACGCAACTAAACACACGAACACACACCTTTCAAGTTCTTCAACATACAGCAGTATTTATATATCTAAACGGGGAAAAGCATACCATCGCATTTATGCCGATATGAGGCGTAATTATAAATAATTACGAGCATATTGCTACCCACAAAAAGAGCATCAACATATCTTTAAAATGAAATAAGCGTGATTAAAATAAATTACTGTTGGTATAAAACACATATATACGATTTAAGAAAGACAAATAAGAACAGGTAGATAGATAGATAGATAGATAGATAGATAGATAGATAGATAGATAGATATGAGCAGAATCAGATAGATAGATAGATAGATAGATAGATAGATAGATAGATAGGAAAAATAAGATAATGAATTGATTGAGAAAGAAAGAAAGAAAGAAGGATATGATAGACTGATAGATATTTAAATTGATAGAAACGGATATGATAGATAGATAGATAGATAGATAGAAAGAAAGAAAGAAAGAAGGAAAGAAAGAAAGAAAGAAGGTTATGAGAGACTGATAGATATTTAGATAGATAGAGACAAGTCGACGCACATATGTTTGTAGATAGAGAGAAAGACGAGAGAAATAGGGAACATCAGATAGATAGATAGATAGATAGATAGATAGATAGATAGATAGATAGATATGAGCAGAATCAAATAGATAGATAGATAGATAGATAGATAGATAGATAGATAGATAGATAGATAGGAAAAATAAGATAATGAATTGATTGAGAAAGAAAGAAAGAAAGAAAGAAAGAAAGAAAGAAGGATATGATAGACTGATAGATATTTAAATTGATAGAAACGGATATGATAGATAGATAGATAGAAAGAAAGAAAGAAAGAAAGAAAGAAAGAAAGAAGGTTATGAGAGACTGATAGATATTTAGATAGATAGAGACAAGTCGACGCACATATGTTTGTAGATAGAGAGAAAGACGAGAGAAATAGGGAACATCAGATAGATAGATAGATAGATAGATAGATAGATAGATAGATAGATAGATATGTATGAGCAGAATAACATAGATATACTCAGAATTAGATAGATAGATAGATAGATAGATAGATAGATAGATAGATAGATAGATAGATAGATAAACTGTTTTGTTGTATTCGGAAACGAACGCAACACAATACCTTTTTAAATTGTGGGTTTGACATGGGAGCAGATTCCAGTAGGTTTGTTTTCAGATCTTCGATAGATAGGGTGCCTGCCGTTGTGCAATTATTACCAGGATAGTCTCACAGACCAATCCTTTCATGCAGTGAGTTCGTCACAAGTGCTCCACTGCTTCATTCTTATGCCAGACTCGACCAGGCTTAAAAATAACATACATACATACATAGAATATAGATATTCTGCGTTACTGGCGAGAAGAAAAGACCTATCAATTCTCTTACGATATAAATGTCTATATTCAATAATAGTCAACACTAGTGCCTTTTTAAGAAATCAGAAGAAAACTAAACTCTTTTATGTTCCCTATCAAATTACCAATATTCTATTAGGTTTATATTATAGTAGGAATTTTTGTTAATTTATAACTAATTTTCTTTCATATTTTTGTGTTGAATTTTTATCGAAACAATCACGTCAGTTTTACAATCTACAAACGTTAGACAAATGCAATATTCTCATCCATACAGCTTATTTAATGGTCGTAAAAT
>CAHIKZ030000535.1:2180000-2225000 GCA_903632075.3 Acanthosepion pharaonis | reverse complement strand
CACATACATACACATATATATATATATATATATATATATATATATATATATATATATATATATATATATATATATATTAAGTTGGATTGTGGTGTTTTAGTCCCGTTCATCTCCAAGCGAAATTTTAGGATTCCTAAAATTTCGCTTGAAGATGAAACGACTAAACACCACAATCCAACTTAATTTTAATAATTATTTGGATATTTCGGCTCTCGTTTTTTTGAAACATGAGAACTCTTATGTAGCGAAGGAATCATATTTTTAAACAAAAAATATTATTATAATATAAGCTCTACTTCTGTATGGAGCACTGTCTTCTTAAAAATAAAAAACAAAAAATAATAAGGAACCCCGGATTATGCACCCAACGTGTTCTTTTCTATTTTCTGCATACCTACGCACTTTAGGTAATTCAAGGTTGTAAATATATGTACTTTGTTTGCACAAATTCTGTTGTTAAGTGGTACTTAAGATTTATAGTATTTATATTTTCGTTACATAAACAACACACTCTTGAATAGATGAGCAGTTCCACACAATGTAATCTTTTTAATCTCTTACAAAACAGGGGCTGCCAAGGATCTTCCTCGTAATGTCCTCATGTGTATCTTTTTTCATCGTACACGGGAATTATTTTTAGTGTAACTGTCTTAAGGAACTACATTATTTTCAATTTCAATTTCAAAATCCTTGCATTTATTTTGTCATTTTCTTTAACAGATATATTTTCCTCTCATTATGCTCTCCAAGGCATTGCCAATTGGTTATGATCAGGTAACCGACAGGCATATTACGATTTATTAAGTGTGGCACAAGACCGAAAGTATGGAGCACCAAGTGAGGATCGAACTCACTACTCAGTCGTAATTGATCTAGCAAGACAAGCCACGTCGAAGGGCCCAAAATGATTCTCAAAGCGTAGATTAGATGATGCACAAGACCGAAAGTGTGGTGGTTTTCCAAGCATTGCTTACGTGTGGCACAAGGCCGAAAGTATGGGGGCACCTAAATTAGAATCGAACAGTATATTTATTTTAACCCATCTGATTTCACCAAAACAAAATGTGTACATGTTAACTTGTCTGATCAATTAGGATTATAGGGATTATTATTATTATTATTATTATTTGTATCCTGTAGAGCCGGGTCCGACTATGGTCCTTAGGCCCTATAGAAAAATTATCTTTTAATTGATAGTACGTTACTTACTATATGGATGTTCCTAGTAGGGCAATCTTTTGGGCAACTTCTATGTTGATCTGTCTATATTTCAATACCCGGTTAAGACAATGGAGAACTTGGAGAGGGGAATTAACAGGAGATAACTGATAACTCACATCCATTAGACATGGCACGTGGAACTAGAACAGTCTACCCCAGTGAGCGAAATAAAGGGTTCAATTCGACATTCCAACCACCTGAAGAAGGCCGGAGCGTACAACGGCCGAAACGTTGTAATAAATATGGCGACAAAGATGAGGACAATAGTCCGAATAATGTAAATATTGTAAGTTGATGTTACCTGGATCACTTTTAGTAAAATTGTTCATTACTTTTCTCACGAAGCCCAGTGCTCCAATTACTACTGGTACAGTCTCAACCTTCATTCCCCACATCATGTTAATTTCAATCTCCAGGTTCTTGTATTTGGATAATTTCTCGATAATTCTCAGATGGCACCGCCATGTCAATAAGCATACACTTCCTGAATTTCTTGTCTTTTATGATAATATCAGTTCTGTTGGCTTTTATTTCCCTGCGAGTTTGAATATTATTATTATTATTATTATTATTATTATTAAGGTTACTAGCAGACCGGATTCTGTATAGCAAACCGGGTAAATAGCAGACCGGGTTTTATAGCCTTAGATGGTAACTGGTCTACCGCAGAAAGAAATGTCAACCTTCTGCGGGAAAAAAAAATCTGCCTCGTCAGTTATGTATCGAAAGATACATGATCGCCTAAACGTGTAACACGCATGACACATAAGTAACTGAAGGTCCGAAATGTCTTCATGACATTTTCCACTGATTATTTTTATAAAGAAAGAAAACCCTAAAAACACACGCATTTTACATAGATGAAGTTCTTCGAAATATGCGAGCTGTACTTGTGTGTACAATTTGTTGTATTTCTTTAATGCACCTAGTACCAGGAATCCCTTTATCGCAACCTTTTTGCGACCAATCCAATGTTATATATTTTCTTTATATTGATTATTATCAAATCTTTCCTGAGTATATGAGATGTTCCACGCAATACAATTTTTAAAAAAATCCCTTGTAAACAACAGCTACCTCAAATTTTGTTAATGTTGTTGTCTGTATCTTCTGTAATCATAAAATGGACTCCAGTTATTATACGTAAAAAAAGTAATTTAAAGTACCACATTTTTTTTATTACAATTTCAATTTAATTTTTTTTCTTATTTTCTCACATTCTTTCACAGATATATTTTTGTCTGATAGCACTGGCATATCTGTGAAAAGGCTATTTTCTTTACCATCTTTAATATCTATTCTATTAACTTTTATATGGCTGTCAGTAAAAATAGTAAACTTCCAAATAACAAAGACTTAACGACTATCAGTTTGTTTTTTTGTTTGTTTGTTTTTTTGTTTTTAGTTTTTTGTCTATTTTTTTTTTTTTTTTTTTTTGATGTTAATTAATTTTTCAGCGTGTGGTAAACTTTTACCATTTCCTTTCTCGGTGGATGCTCATGTATGTGTTTGCAAGTCTAGATGTCTTGAGATGTATTTGCCCTTGGTGTACTGTCGCTTAAAAAGTTTGAGAAACCCTGCAGTAGACAATAAATTCATCACACGGACCATCGCCCTAGACATATCAAACGCAAGACTGATTGAAGACAATGTGTGATTTTCTTTTTCTACCTTTGAGAAAAATGAACTGAAATCGGGTGCCGCTACATAAACTCTACAGAATCTCTAAACGGTCTTTCTCAATTATCAAGTACTTCCTAACTTGAGATCTTTAATGAACCGGAAGGCCATGATATCAATGCCGGCGTTCCTCAGGATTCTCTCTTCGGTCCTAAATTCTTTCCGCTTCTTATTAATGATCCTACATCAATCCTTAGTGAATATCAATGCGGACGAGACAACAGTTTATAGAAGCACCTCCTAAAATCTGGATGACCAGTACCTCGCAGCTGACCTCCCATCTGATCTGACCCTCGTGGCTCAAGGAGAGAAGGACTGGCTTGTAAAATTCAATACGTCCAAAACCTTACTAGTTACGTTCCACTGTCATCGAGAAGAGCACCCTCCACAACTTCCAACTATCATGATGGATGGGTTTTTTAATGTACGTCTCTACGCCGGGGAAGTGATCAAGACTTAGATCGTATATCTCTATCTATAAAAGGCAGGATGTGTGTGTGTGTGTGTGTGTGTGTGTGTGTGTGTGTGTGTGTGTGTGTAACGAATGCACGGCCGCAATTTTCGACGGATTTGCACCAAGATTTACATGCACATGCCCCAAGTTAGCGGGAAGGCCAAAACCGAGTTTGCATTTCCCAACTCCCATCGATAGTGGAAATAATCGAGTTTTTCATGCTTCTACGGCACTTTTCATTAGTTTGCGGCCATTTTGTACTGACCAGAGTGAGAGCCAATAGCTGGATGCCACGAATAGGCAGGAAGATTCTATTGGCCAGCGTGAGAGCCAACAGCTGACTGACAAGAATGTTAACTAGCATGCTAGCAGTCAAAATAAATCCATAGCTGCATTTGTCACAAGTGGGAAAAATTTATATCTGCATGGCACTTTACTCCAATTGGCTCATTTGTTTGCTTAAACTCAACGTTGATTCTGATTTCGCAGAACTGGGTTGCGTGTGAAAAAGTATTTGTTGTTAACATTCTTTTTTCATTCGGTTTTTCCAGTTACGAGTGCTTTTTTTAAAGCTGATCGTTTTGTGTTCATTTTGTTTAGTTCTTTTTTCGTAACAGATTTAATGTTTAGTATAGAGCTTAGAAAAAATTCGCAGTGTGAGATAGGCAAGAAGTAAGGCATGTAGCAACATCAGCATGGCAAAGGGCACTCCTTTAAAGGCAAGGAAGGACAAAAATATTTTAAGTCAAGTGATAGCGATTGCTGTATGAGTCGTACGATTTTTGAATCAAGCACGGGCAACGCCGGGCATTTCTGCTAGTGGTTTATAATGAAACAATTGCTTACCACTGTAAGCTGGAAAAAAACCCGAATGTACAGAGTAATTGAAAAGTAACTGGTTATTTTATGCATGAGTGGCCAGCCAGGTGACTAGACTTATGATTTTTTCTTCGGGTTGGTTAAAGGAGCAAGATATATTTTTGTCTGACGGCACTGACATATCTGTGAAAAAGAAATTTTCTTTACCATCTTTAATGTCTGGTCTGTTAACTTTTATAAACCTGTCACTATAAATGGCAAACTTCCAAAGAACACTAATTTAACGACTATCACTTGTTTTTTTTTTTTGTTTTTGTTTTTTTTTTTTTTTGTGGTGTTCATAAATTTTTCAGCGTGTGGTAAAATTTTAGCATTTTTCCTCTCGGTGAATGTTCATGTAATAGTTCGTAAGGCGAGATGTCTTGAGATGTATGATTTTTTTTTTTTAAGCAAAATAACAAAAAAAAAGTAAGTATGTCTATTATTTATTTAGTTATCTGCCAATTTGTTGGGGTCTGCTTAAGAATTAAAAAGTTAATGTTATTGCTTCCGGCGCCAGTAATCGATCTTGATATTCAGAATGCTAACAGTTTCTTATCTCGCATTTCTCACTTGCGGAACTCTCTTACGGTTTTCCTGCTTTCCTCTCAATTACGATATTTAAAAATTTAAATGCAATGTCAATCGTCATCTTCAGTCGCATTGAGTCCTGTCCTTTTATTGTTCATTTTGTTTCACCAACAGTAAAATGGCGTCTGGCGTGAAAGTTTGCACGCCCACGATAGACGTCCATGTTTGTTGAATGTTTACAGAGATCAAATAACGGAGGCGAGCATAGCTCGGCTATAGGTAATGCGTTTCAGCAATAAAAAACACTGATATATACAACAATCACACCCCGGACGGCTCTGCGCGGCTCTGGACATAGTAAATAAAGATTAGCTTGAAAATGTATAGCCAGTGAAGGAGAATATTATCCATGGTGTTCAAATAATTATACAGTATTATCTATCGGAGTATTCCACACACACACACAGTATAAAGGGTGATTGAAAAATAACTCTCCGTTTTATGTATGAATGGCCAGCCACGAGTCCTGACTTAACACACTATGATTTTTTTTTATTTGGTGTTGGTTAAAGGAGCAAGTCTGCTAGACCAAATCAAGACTTGGAAAGAACTTGAAGGGCGAATATGAGCAGTCATGTCTTCCATACAACAAGAGTTTCTGGTGAAATAATTTGACGCGATTCTTGGGCGACTCAAGAAGGTGGTAGCGAAAATGGAGCGTTACTTTTCAATCACCCTTCATATATATATATATATATATATATATATATATATATATATATATATAATTATTTATTTAAAATATGATTCCAACACGCTACATAAGAGTTCTCATGTTTCAGAACATGTTTTGAAACATGAGAACTCTTATGTGGCTTGTTGGAATCATATTTTTAATTAAATAATTATATTTATGCTCTACTTTTGTATCGAGCCCTATTTTTTTTAAAAATAATAACAAAAATACTAAAGAACTTTGAATTATTTACCTAACGAGTTCTTTCCTATTTTCTATATATTTTTCACACACACACACACACATACACACACACATACACACACACACACACACACATATAAATATATACATATATATATATATATATATATATATATATATACGTATGAAAAATATATATGTAATAAAACAATATTAATATTATTAAAGAAAAAATTTTCTTTATCAACGCGTTTCGTTCCCTGAGGGACTTTATCAAGATTAATATAAGGATTCTATGCTGCAATATCTATTTAGAAACAGAAGGAAAGTGTTGAAACTTGACTAATGCATGGAATAATAATGCAACACAAAATGTACTTAGAACAAAATGTATTGAAACAAGAAAAGTGTACACAATATTTACATATAGTCTTTTTTATATTCGTGGTAGGACCGTTCCTGGAGAATGTGTTGACTGAGTCGGGCAGAGTGTCTGGTTGAATCTCTTGATTCCTCCCACTCTTCCCGGTACCAACCATATTTATATGGTCGGTACTCCACTATGCAAATTAGGTAGATCCTACAACAACAGAAAGTGAGGAAAAAAATTAGGTTTTTCAATTTTTTAATTTAAGACCACTCTAAAATATTCATAAAGCTAACTAAAGGTAGGCTATGGAGGGTGCTTTGTGATGTAATTTAATTCCTAATAACAGAATGTGAGTAAATGTTATTGTTAACGAATCTTTATTTTCTTATTTCTTTATATACATATGGTTCTGCTATCGCTGAGTAATTTATAAATAATCCAAATTGTGCCACCAATTTTAGCATTGACTCTTTTATCATCCTTAGTTGTGTTCATTCTTTCTTACATTTAAAGGCATTAAAAACAATCTATGCCAGGTCCAGACAGCCTTCCCTCTGTAAACAGAGGAAATGTCTGTTAGGGCTTGACGTTATTTCAATCTGATACTTCCACCTTTAATATATTACATGTATTTCTTCTTTTATATTTTATTTTTTTAACATTTATTCCCTCGATTCCAGCTCTGTTGAGTGAGGCTGAAATCGGTCGGCTAGTTTGTTTTTTTGTTTGTTTTTAATTATGAACGGTAAAGTTAGTCTTCCTTTTTTATTTTGATAATATATATATATATATATATATATATATTCATAATATATATATATATATATTCATAATATATATATATATTCATAATATATATATATATTCATAATATATTTATATATTCATATATATATATATATATTTCATATATATATAATATATATATTTCATAATATATATATATATATATATTCCTAATATATATATATTCATAATATATATATATATATATATATTCATAATATATATAATATATAATATATTCATAAATATATTTATTTATATATATATATATTCATAATATATATATTCATAATATATATGTATATATATTCATAATATATATATATATTCATAATATATTCATGATATATATATATTCATAATATATATTTATATATATATATATATATATATATATATATATATATTCACGTAATTTAATTTTTATTATTGTATTCGATAAATTATTTATTTTAAATGAAAGGTGTTGAGCCAGTTTTCTTTTAATTTTGAACATATTTATGCTTATGTTTGTTGGCTTGAGAAAGTAGATATTTGAGAAAATAAATTCAGAGTGTAAGTTAACGTTTTGGCAAGAGTCGATAGTTTCACTGTCAAAAACTTTCCCTCTAAGTAAGCTATTTTCTCTTTTTATAAGTGTAACATCTTGAAGTAATATTTAAAAGTATGCCTGAATTAAGTCTATTTTAAATATCCTTATTTATCTATATAAAAACGATACGAATATGTACAAATTACACTATTTAAAATAGACTATTTCAATATGATATGGCTTGCGGCCACATTGGTTCCAGTACGATCACCGAGGTTAAGCAATAATCTTTGTCTCTTAATACCAGAGCACGCAATTAATCTCTAAGCAAATTCATTGATCGCAACACCATTCTTTAAGTGCTCTCCAGCGCTGAAGAATAGACGTAAACTCCTTCGGTCCGTGATGAGGATCATTGGGCTTGACTAGCTTTTTCCGGGCACGCACAAGAAAAGCATTAGCCTGCTTATTAAGTAACTTTTCTTTGTAACGAAACAATTCATTTAAATTTCTTAATCTCCTTATAGATGAAGAAGAGACTTGAGGCGACAGAAATGTTCTACAGAAGGATGCTGAGAATCTCATTCACTGAATAATTGAAGCTAACGGCCATATCACGTTGAAATATCGGTTCTCGTACGATGACCAAAGTTAAGCAACGTCGAGCCTGATCAATAACTAAATAGGTGACCGCTTGGGAATACCCGCTGTTGTAATGAATGTGCGGGTGGTGTACTGGATTATGCCTCGGAATTTTTAATCGGAGAACCTGTACTTTTGGGGTTCGTTATATTTATTTACAATTGGAAAATTGTATGAGCCCACCTCTTCTCCCCACAACTCTGAGTTAATTAGTAAGACTTGTATCAATAAATCATTAATACCTCAAAAAAAATAATCTTACAATTCCCAAAATATTTTCTGGCTTTAAATAACCTGCAAAATCAAATAAAAAAAAAATAAAAAAAATTACTAGAATTTTACGTCTTTTTCAGGCTAGCAGAATTTCTGTCAAAATTTGCTAAATTGATAACTAAAGATTTATCTAATATCTAGTCCTAATAATCGTTTCGAACGAAAGCCTTGAGACGACCATCCATATTATTCACTTGAACTTTTTTAATTCATTGAATATATATATATATATATATATATATATATATATATAATCAAGAAGAAAATCTTAAAGATTCATTTCGGTTATAATTTATTTCGTGAATGTCTATATATTCATCTCTTCAGATCGAAATCTCTTAGTAAAAAAGAGATTATTATTATTATTATTATTATTATTATTCGATTTCTGCTATGGACACACTGTAAGTCTGCATTGAGGCAGGTCGTGGTGTGTTGTTATAGATTTCATATTTTTTTTTTTTTTTTTTTCTCCGATGAATTATCCGTTACATAGACAAAGTTCTCCTTAATCAATTTTCTGTATGTCTCTTAAGCTGGGGTTTCAGGGATTCTTTCAATGTGTTGTTTTTGTTCCATTTTTTTATAATTCCATATATATATATATATTCTTGTTTTCATTTCCACATTTTTTTTTCTATTTCAATTTCCAGTCTTTGTATTTTGATAGTTTTCAAATTCCTTGTTGCTATGTGTCCGTGGACAAGCCATGTCAATTAGTGTTTTTTCTTTCTGGTTTTTGTAATGTCCGTTTTGTGTCTGTGTGGATGGTATAATCCCATATATATATATATATATATATATATATATCTACATTGAGCTCTCCCCTGGATTAATATTCTCCTTGGAATTATCCCTAAATCACAAATTGAGGCCATATATATATGTGTGTGTGTGATATATATATATATATATATATATATATATATATATATATACACTTCAGTTCAAATATTTGTCTGATTTTTTAAATTATTTTTAAATTTGGGAAAAATTTGGGAAAATTATTATGCATGGTTAAAAAGTGAGAAATGATTTTTTTTTAGAAATGTCATTGTGACAAAAAGAAAAAATACATTTTATAATTACATTTTGCTCGCATCAAAATATCCTCCTTTAGCCTTGATTACTGCAGCACAAACTTTTGGCATTTGTTGCAAATGTTTCTCAAAATTAAAGTTTGATAATTGATTCCATTCTTTTTTCACTGACTCTTTTTTCATCTTGAGAGAGAGAGACTGACAGACAAACAGACAAAGAGAAAAATAGAGAGACTGAGAACGAAAGGGTTATTTTACACGGCAATATTTTTTTTTTATACAAATTTAAAAAAAAAAGAAAAGAAAAGAAAAAAAAGACCGGAAGTTCTTTTTCTTCTTTTTTTTTTTTAATTCTCCCTCTATTTTTGTTATGTATTTTTTTTTTCCGTCTTTCCTGACGAGATTTTTCATTTCAAGATCGAGGTTTTACAAATACTGCCAGACTTCTACGCGCTTTCAGCTCTCATAAGCCATTTTCAAAAACAAAGAATATATATCTTTTGCTAAAAATACGTTTGGAGTTTTTAAAATTCATTTACGATTTATGTTACTCGTTAATTTCTTTGTCACATCATCATGCGGTCGTTTTGTGTGACTTTTACATATTTATAAAAATTTTAAACAAAATAAATAGGTAATAATAATTATGTATTTATTTTGTTTTAAATTCTTATTTATTGAATATATTTAATATGATTTTGTGTGTTTCTGTCTCTATCTACATTTGTTTAATTTTATATTTGTGCATGTATATGCTTACGTCAGATTTTTATGCAAATCCATATGCGTTCTTATATATCTGTATGTGTGTGTGCGTGTGTGCCTCTCTTTCTCTGCGTAAGCATGTATACACACGCACACACACGCACACACATACAGACACACACACACATATATATATATGTATATGTGTAGTGTATATACATACATATTTATTTATATATATATATATATATATATTTTAATTGAATAATATAGACATATTGTGTCTACTTATTTTTATATTGATCATTTCTAGTTTACTAATCAGTTTCTTGATGTTAAGATGGAAGGCGACGCAAGTTATTTTGATCTTCATGAAGATCATCTTCAGGGGTAAATTACAACGACAAACATATTGTAACTGCGATAAAATCTGCATTCTGTGTGCGATGGTGATTGCAAATAAAAAACACATGTGAATATGCTATGTTATAATTATTTTAAAATTTCAAATTTTTCCGTTCTGGTTATAAAATCTCTTGCAAAACAAGCGTTTCAATATAAGGGAACTGACCGGAAATTGATAGAAATATATATATATATATATATATATATATATATATATTTGTGTGTGCGTGTGTGTGTTAGCGCAGGGTCTTTAAGTACATTTGTTAAAATGATTGCCTGCAAAACTGCGGCTGTTTCGGTGCAGATGTTCGCCTGTGCATGTGTGTTCGCGTGACGAAAATTGAGAATTGATGTTAATCTTCGCGAGATTGCAAATGTTAGAGAAATGATATGGACTTAGCTATAATAATGACGCACGTGGAATTTGGCTAATAAGCTGAACTAAGTCCTATCGGTTTTAGTCCACTTTCTTAAGCCTCTCCCATGTAGATACATGCAAATTTGGAAGAAAATATTGCGCCAATTCTTGGTGATTCGGGACCGATTTTATAATAGTAAGTATGGGTTGGAATCAAATACACATCAAAAATGGTTCGGAATCCGACATAAATTATAAGATTTGTAACGTTTCAATTTTATTAAAGCTTCATCAGATATGGAAAAAAAGAAGAAATAAATTCTGATTTTTTTACTTTTATGTTGTTTGATTTTCATTGGTTAATCCGATTTCACGTGCATTCCACTTGTTAAACAAACGTTAGTATAATTTATAGCGTTCCGAATTCGAGGAGAGACGACGTCCTTCCGAAGTTCCAAGAAATTAACGGATTCCGAGCCTAACTGAAAAACCGTAAATATTGCTTTAATTCATGTCAGTGTATAATAAATAATTCAAGTTTCTCTATGTGGGATTCAGACGATAATGTAAATTCTTAAGATTGTGTGTGTGTGTGTGTGTGTGTGTCTAGTAGACAATATGTTTGGTGATTTTTCGCATGTTGATCTGGGAATGTTTTTATATATGAAACGTTTGTTTTAGGTAAACATATGTTAGATTCTTTAAGAATGGATTCAATAAAAGTTGGTTATGTAAAATAATGTTTTTGTCATGTGTTTATAGTTGGTAATATATTTAGTAGTAATCCCTGGAAGCACTTTCGACGTAAAGAATTATGTTCTTTTTTAATTAACGTGGCATTTGTAAAATCAAAGTTATGGTCAGTTTTGTTCCTGTGTATTACGAGCGGGTTTAAATGAGTGTCTAAAAGTAAATCTGTTTTATGTTCGTGGATCATCATTTGTCGACCGCAATCGGGATCATCGAACAAATGCGAACGATCCTTTTCTTTAGCCGTGGATCTGACAGAGCGAAATCCATATTGGTTATCGTGCGTGTTCCTGTTGAGATGTTTAACAACCTTCTTCCTCGTCTATATTTCTGAAATGAAGCATTGTAATTATTTACACTGTTCGAGCTGTTGTCCTCATCTTTATTGTCATGTTCATGACGTTTCGGCCGTGGTAAACGCCGGTCTTCTTCAGGATCTGTCTATATTTCTGAGATGAAGTATTTTAATTATCTACATTATTTACACTGTTCGGGCTGTTGTCCTCATCTTTATTGTCATGTTCACGACGTTTCGACCGTGGTACACACCGGTCTTCTTCAGGATCTGTCTATATTTATGAGGTGAGGTATTGTCATTATTTACATTATTTACACTGTTCATTATCATGTTCACGACGTTTCGGCCGTGGTACACATCGGTCTTCTTCAGGATCTGTCTATATTTTTTTGAGGTGAGGTATTGTCATTATTTACATTATTTACACTGTTCATTATCATGTTCACGACGTTTCGGCCGTGGTACACACCGATCTTCTTCAGGATCTGTCTATATTTCTGAGGTGAGATATTGTAATTACTTACATTGTTCGGACTGTTGTCCTCATTTTGTCATGTTCACGACGTTTCGGCCGTGGTATACTCCGGCCTTCTTCAGGATCTGTCTATATTTCTGAGATGAGACATTTAATAATTTACATTATTTACATTGTTCGGACTGTTGTCCTCATCTTTATTGTTATGTTCACGATACTTTGGCCGTGGTACACTCCGGACTTCTTCAGGATCTGTCTATATTTCTTGAGGAACATCGGCATTTGTGGTATATGGGCTTTGAATGGCCGTTAAAAACGACCTTCAGAGACCTAACTGTCAGATTGCACTTGGTAACTGAGAAAACCCACCAAAGATTCCGTAGTTGGAGTGTTTATGTAACAACCTTCAATGTGACACCTTGTCAGAGGCCTTTCATATATCTAGGGCGATGGTCTTCGTGGGGAATTTATTGCCTAGTGTCTCGCTTATCTTGTGGCTAATGACTGTTAAGACATCAGCTGTTGATCTAGCAGAGCGAAATCCATATTGGTTTTCGCTCAGACAGTTCTTGTTGAGGTGTTCAGCAACCTTCTTGTTGATTATAAATTTGATTCGACAAGTTTGCTGATGGCACTAAGTGGGCTAATGGGTCGATATTGCGACTGGCATGAGCGCTCACCCGCATTTTTAAAAGCAGAGCACAGAATTGGCACATTCCATAGACTTGAGAAGCATCTCTCCTTCAGGCAGCAGTTAAATAGTTTTGCCAGTATTCCATGAATTTGCTGCCTCGTCATTGGCTGATTAGAAATTTTAGCAAATCTGTGTTTGTTTATGAGTACTTGAGCAGTGAGTGTATAGATATTATTAAAGAACACGGAAATATTTCCTTTAGAAATTTCAGTTCATTTTTCTCAAAAGTAGAAAAAAAAAACATTGTCTTCAATCAAATATGGACAAATGAGAATTTGTTGATAAAATAAAGATTGGGCGTATGTGTGTATGCAGACACACAAAAATCTTATATAAAATGATTTCCATGTATGTTTGTGTATTTCCACACGCTCAGAATCAGTACATTGATATAAAATTGAATCTTGATTTGTTATCTATATAAATGTGCGTGTGTGTAGACACTGAGGTAACACGAATCGTTAACATTATTAAAGGCAAACTTCAGGACAGAAGATCGCGTTCAAACACGAAACAAGAAACTCAATGTCCATTTTATATTTACATACACTTTATCGCTTTTACCCATTAATATAGCATCCTTAAATCTATATTTTTTATCACACACACACACACACACACACACACATATATATATATATATATATATATATATATATATATATATATATATATAATATATATATATAAGAGTACCAGGAGATGGCATTGAGGATGAAACTCCAAGTTGTTCTGTCAGCGTAGGTTATTATGTCTATTTATTGATATATACTCAATAGCTCTGTTATTTTACATTGTCGTCTGTTTTTCTTATACCAAAGGATATATATATATATATATATATATATATATATATATATATATATATATATATATATATATATATATATATATATATATAAATATCCTTTTGTATAAGAAAAACAGTGGACAATATATATATATATATGGATTTGGATTTGAACACTTACACGTACTTTTATTTATATTTTATCCATTTATTTTATCCATTTTATTTATCCATTTGAGCATATATATATATATATATATATGTGTGTGTGTGTGTGTGTGTGTGTGTGTGTGTGTGTGTGTGTGTGTGTGTGTGTGTGTGAATATATATTCAAAATATACATTTTATTCCTCATCGGTAGCACGACTCGGAGTTTCATGCACAATGAAATCTTCAGGTCAAGAATAATATATATATATATATATATATATATATATATATATATATATATATATATATATATATAATGGCTCTGTTATATTACATTATGCACTATTTTATTAAAACCAGCACTCAATGTGCGATATTTCTGAAGAATTAATGAATTTATTTTGAATCCGAAATTGTTATCAATTCAGACGTTATTTTTAATGTATCTACGCGTCTTTGAAATAGAAGTCCCGTTTTTTTGTTTGATTTTAAACAGTCTGTATTGCGTCTACTGGCCTGCGCACTCGAGAACACTTAATAATAGAAAATGGGTTGCCCGGCAAGGTTCGAACCCCCATCCCGTTTTGTAGGACATTTAAGTAATGCAAAAAACGTTAACTAGAATCTTCACGGGCTGTGATGCTCTCTGTAACTGTGCAGTCTAAAGCATGCATGATCAAATGGAGGTTTCTCATACAAAGGGAGACGTAATTTGAATTCTTCAATAATGTAAAATTCCTAATCGTTAGTGTTTTTCTAGCAGAAATTAGATCAGTTTAAGTTCTTATTTTATGATAAATAGAATCTTTCAATCTTTTGTTCATGATAATGACCAGGGAATGTTTGTATGCTCCAGAACCGTCGATAAGATGAATAATACAGACACCGTCTTCACTATTCGTCCCTTTTTAAGAAATAAGAAAACAAGAGAAACTACTTAAACAGTTAGCAATCTATTTGTTGGCTGTTGAATTCAATATATATATATATATATATATATATATATATATATATAGGTTTGAAACGGTACAAAAGCGTATTAAGGCATTAAAAACTAGAAATTTTGTATTATAGGCCATGATATGTTTCAAATAAAACACACACCAGTCGACCGGTTTCGTCCCCTCTCGTCAGAACTGTTAACGGGGAATTAAGATTATGAGGAAAAGAAAAAGTCTGTCATGGGTGACATGAATGAATGGACAGGGAAGGAAAAAAAATTGACTATTTCAAATGTGGTTGTGGATGCGACTACATAGGTAGAACGACACAGCGGTTGGACGTTAGAATTAAACAACATGTACCTGCTATAATACTGAATAAAAAATTTTCTTTGGGTGATACCATTCGTAACACGTATGGGTCTTCGATTGCGGATCATTTTATAAAGAATCCAACTTGTGCGATGGATTTCAGTGTGAACTGGTTTTCCGTCTTGGCCAGTTCGCACTCACTTTTCCACCTTAAGGTGTTGGAGTCGCTTTACATCAGGTCCAGGCAACCTGCTCTTTGCAAACAAAGGGATTGTTTGCTTGGACTTGCTGTTCTGCGCTTCTAACAGCTTGGTTGCTCTAATTTTTTTTATTCCTTCCCTGTCCATTCATTCATGTCACCCATGACAGACTTTTTTCTTTCCCTTCATAATCTTAATTCCCCGTTAACAGTTCTGACGAGAGGGGACGAAACCGGTCGACTGGTGTGTGTTTTATTTTAAACTTATCATGGCCTACAATACAAAATTTCTAGTTTTTAATGCCTTAATATATATATATATATATATATATATATATATATATATTTTTAAAATTAGGAGAGTATCCGATCACGCTACCTTGGTTTCAAACTTCAGGCGATACGGACTAAATAATTTCCTAACGCTTTATTATTAAAATAATAATAATAATAATAATAATAATAATCACACAACGCTAAGATTAATAGAAAGGAAGAAGAAAAGCAAGGGTATTGAAATTGTATCGAAGTAGGGTTATATGAAACGTACTTGTTCTCATCCTGGTTAAAACAAACTCAAAAGGAACTTTTTAGTGTGTATCCATCGTGTCATTATTTCTGATCTCTCATTCAGAAGGTTTTTCCGGTTTCGAAATGTTATTATTATTAACCTTTCTTATATATATATATATCGAGGTTTGTCTGAAAAGTAACGGGACTGATCACGTTCTTCGATACGAGGCAACGTCCAGGGTGAGTTCGTGCCAAAGAGCAAGACAATCAATCAGCAAGTCTTCTGATCCTGCGGCGTTTGCTTCGCTCAGTGCGCGAGAAGAGACGAGAGTTGTGGCAGGACAAATCGTGGCTGCTTCAGCACGACAATGCACCTGATCACAACGCCCTGAGCATCCGGCAGTTCCTGGTTTTGAAGAATATTACCGTACTGGAACAAGCTCCATCTTCATCTGATCTTGCGCCGTGTGACTTTTTCCCTTTCCCTAAGCTCAAGAAGATCATCATAAGAACCCTTTTTAAATTGGCTGAATTTAATTTTTTTCCAGCATCCCTTGTTCGTGCGCATGCGTAAACAATTTAGTCCAATGAAATCCTAAAGGACGGAACACGATACACAAAAACTTTTTTCCACTTTTTTCGTACATTTCCCAATATTGTTCTTGTTATATAAAAATTTATATATCGTTATTTCGTATATATTTATATATATATATATGGGGTATATATATATATATATATATATATATATATATATATATATATATATATATATATATATATATATATATATATATCGTCATCCACAGACGGACTGTTTCGCTGTATCACAGCTTATCAGCCTGGCTAGACATGGGATCTCTTCAGGCCACAGGCCAAGACCAATTTGGTATCAGTCGGAGATTCTAACCCCTGGGCCATCGATGCCCGGCAAAGAGAAAGACGAATTTTCGCGCATTTATTTTTTCATAAGCACACCAGTCACTCAGAGAACTTAATCGCTAGGAGAGTCTTGTATTATCTGCAGTTTTATCTTGTATTATCTGCAGACTGTTTACTAAATCGTTCCTTACTCCCTACAGTGCTCGACCGATTAAATTATTTCATCGAGAGCTAATATCGTATATATATATATATATATATATATATATATATATAAAAATTTTCTGGTATGTTATATTTATGGGTAAAAGTGCTCAGTATCACATATATAATGTATATAAAAATATAAAATTGGAAACCTAGGTCAATACCGAGTGGCGGTGGGGTCTGTTTTATGCGTGAACGAAATCTTCAGACTATCTACAGGCCATCTTCAGGCCTGGAGATTGCGTTCAGTTATGAAACAGTCTCGTGCGTCTCAGTGCCGAAAAAATTATAACATAAGTATGTTATAAAATCACTACAAAAATAGCCATTTTGTTTCAACACCCTCTGTGTCTTATCAAGTGATGATGTTAAAATAAAAAATTTTTTTTTTCAACATCATCACTTGATAAGACACAGAGTGTGTTGAAACAAAATGGATATTTTTGTAGTGATTTTATAACATACTTATGTTATAATTTTTTTATAAAAAATAATTATATCTGCTCTACTTTTTATTGAGCACTCTTTTAAGAATATTAATTGTTGGTTATTGGAATTCATTCCGTATATACCAATTATATACTTGGATATATATATATATATATATATATATATATATATATGTGTGTGTGTGTGTGTGTGTGTGTGTGTGTGTGTGTGTGTGTGTGTGTGTTCAGCCGATTTTGGCGTATCAATGTCCAACAGTTTTAGAATCGAACCACTAGACTATATTCAGCGACGTTATAATTATATAGATGATAGCTTGTGTAGCGTCAGACACATTGATAACAGAGGAATAGGGTACATTGTATTACAAAATCTCCAAACAACCCTCCTCATATTTTACTGTCTCCAAAATATCTCAAAGATAGTACCTGTTCATAAAGACAGTTCATGGAAATACAGAGTTTGCTTCCCTTTATCTTATTTTCACCCAAGACAAGAAATCCCATTCCGCTCTGCTGTTTAACTCATGGCTAGAGAAAAATGGAACCGTGCCTTTTCCATTGGCGATGTGCGCAAGACAGAATCGACTGAGATTTGAACGTGATTCGCTTTCACTTTCACTTTCACTTTCACTTTTACTTCAATTGGAACTTGGGTTTAATTTTAATTTGACTTGATTGGAGACTTGCTGTCACATCACGTTAAATTCCTGGTTCCTGTACGATCACTGAAATCTGGTAATGGGTCGGCGCTTGGGATGTGTGAGTGATGTCATAGATAATAGCTCGGAATTGCTAATCGGAGAGCCGAGTTCCAATACTCGTTCCATTCTCTATATTCACTTACGCGCAAATACACTTAGAAAAGGTATGAATCCGCCTCTTCTCCCCCAGCTATAGGCTAATTAGTAACACTTGTATCACTAAACTGTTATTATCTCCAAAAATATTCTTACAATCTTTAAGATATTTTCTGGCTTTAAATAACCTGCAAATGGTTGATAAGCCATAGAAAACGAATCAATCAAAATTAAATAAATCTACTGCATTGTATTTACATTTTCTTTTCAATGTTCCCGGATTTTTTAGTCGAGAAACGATCAGGGAAACAAGCCGGTTGCTTCATCTTCAAGAATGTCGCTGAATCCCATTTCATTAAAATGTTTATTAATTTGGCTTCGCGAATTTGATATAGCACTGTCTGAAACATCTGTCTGAAAATGTTTGCCTTCTTCTTGAATCACATCTCTATGTGTGCCTTCAAAAGAAAAATGCATGTCTAAGCTGTCATCATGAAACTACTTAAAACATACCATAAGCACACCACTTCACCATCTATAATTCCCCTGCAAAGAAAACATCAAAAGACGTCCGCCTTGATGCCTCAATCTGTGAGAGCTATTTTCGTTAGTAACCACCCAGTATTTGCTCTATCCGTCTGACGCATTGAATATAGACACGACGTTCATTTTTAAAAGGACTTTGGAAAAAGAAGTCTCCCTATATTCTACTCACCATTTTATTCCTGTTTCATTATGGGTGTTTTTTTAAAGAAGGTCTATCGATCGATCTAATACGTTTTATTGCTTGAGTCATGTGGTTTTCAAAGCCTTACGAACCGTTTTAAAGCCTCCAGCTCGGAACGTGGTTATTAATTTGAGACTTCGAAATTCAGGATATTTCATACAAATGACTGCCATTTTGTTTACATATGTGCTGAACGAAACGACTTTCATCCTAATTGTACAAATCAATGTTGGCATCATTTAGCAAATTTTTAGATTCCAATAAGTATTTTATATATCGATAAAACATGAGGCAGCGAGGAATGTCAGACGGTATAAAACCATGATTTACATTTAGGAAGTATCAACATGCTAGTCTCGACTGTCATGTCGTTGAATGTCTGAACATATCGATCAATCCGTCTGAGTGTGAGCGTGTGTCGGAAGGAGGTGAGGAATTTTTACGAAATATGACTCGATGCGTCTACCTATCGATTTATTCACTTATTTATCAATTTTGTGTCTCCGGAGATCAATTGATCTATCTCATTCCTCCTTACACTTCTGCCTGAGTCTGCTTAATCTAATTCAATTTGTACCTATACCTGCACCATTGTTCTAAGCTAGCTGGCTCGTTAGCTAGCTAGCTAGCTATCTGGCTAGATAGATAGATAGATAGATAGATAGATAGATAGATAGATAGGAACTACACGAGCATTTACACTTGCAATCAGAAAAAAATGATAGTTCATATTCCTGTGTCATGTAATAAGAAAAGAACACCTAGAGAATTTAACACTCACAATTTTTACCTATCCCTGCACCATTGTTCCAAGCTAGCTGGCTAGTTAGTTACAAAAAAAGGAGATGCTGAATGGCAATCATTTGTATAAAACGTTAAACTAATGCAGTAGAAGATTCGATATGTAAAATTGATAGATAGATAATGAACATAATGAGA
This sequence comes from Acanthosepion pharaonis, assembly GCA_903632075.3. Taxonomy (NCBI): domain Eukaryota; kingdom Metazoa; phylum Mollusca; class Cephalopoda; order Sepiida; family Sepiidae; genus Acanthosepion; species Acanthosepion pharaonis. The sequence goes on along the minus strand of CAHIKZ030000535.1, from coordinate 2,205,082 downwards.
TAGATAGATAGATAGATAGATAGATAGATAGATAGATAGATAATGGACAGAATGAGACAGATAATTAACAGAATGAGATAGATAGATAGATAGATAGATAGATAGATAGATAGATAGATAGATAGATAGATAATGGACAGAATGAGACAGATAATTAACAGAATGAGATAGATAGATAGATAGATAGATAGATAGATAGATAGATAGATAGATAGATAGATAGATAATGGACAGAATGAGACAGATAATTAACAGAATGAGATAGACAGATAGATAGATAGATAGATAGATAGATAGATAGATAGATAGATAATGGACAGAATGAGACAGATAATTAACAGAATGAGATAGATAGATAGATAGATAGATAGATAGATGGATAGATAGATAATGGACAGAATGAGACAGATAATTAACAGAATGAGATAGATAGATAGATAGATAGATAGATAGATAGATGGATAGATGGACAGAATGAGACAGATAATTAACAGAATGAGATAGATAGATAGATAGATAGATAGATAGATAGATAGATAGATAGATAGATAGATAGATAGATAGATAGATAGATAATGGACAGAATGAGACAGATAATTAACAGAATGAGATAGATAGATAGATAGATAGATAGATAGATAGATGAATGATAGATAGATAGATAGATAGATAATAATGGACAGAATGAGACAGATAATTAACAGAATAGATAGATAGATAGATAGATAGATAGATAGATAGATAATGAACAGAATGAGACAGATAATTAACAGTATGAAATAGATAGATAGATAGATAGATAGATAGATAGATAGATAGATAGATAGATAGATAGATTTATTTATTTTAATCATTTCACCATAAGCAAGGTAACGAAGCCACTTTCGTGCCAGAGCAGAGATTTATCCTTTGTTTCCTGTTTAGGATTAGGTTTCCTATTCCTTCTGAAGTCTACTTCAACTCTGTACTTCTAACACCTCCGCTTAAACTCTGAAATTTCATTTACTATGTATTCATGTATCTTTTCCTCAATGGAACTAGATAGGTTCCTCTATCTTCCTGTCCATAATCCTCCCTATTTTCTTCATCAAAATTAGACGTTTATCCCTTATCTCCTGTTTAGGATCGGGTCTCTGGTTCCATCTATATTCATCTCAATCTCCTCCACACCCAGTTATCCCTTGCGTCTTTGTGGCATTATCACCTTGTGCGGTGGTAATTGATTAAAAAAGAAAAAAAACAGACGGAGTTAAAGAAAGTGATCAAATCTGAGAAAAAAAAACATTTTTAAGTAGAGGGGATAATAAAAGAACAGGCTTCACGCACAGAAAAGATGACGATTGATGGTGTATTTACATTTTTAAGGATCTAAGATGACTGGGAAGCAAGAGTCCGAGAGAGAGAGAGAGAGGTGCACAAGCGAAAAATGCGAGGGAAGAAACAGTTAACATCGAAGTTATGGTTACAACTAGCAATTTCAACTGTTAAATCATGAGACCTAGCTGCCAATCTAGTACTGCGTTTAAATTCATATAGTCGAGGTACCAAAAAACAAGATAGCAATCTAGCTATTTTTTAATTATTTTTCCCCTCACCAGGAGTACATTGGTTCGTCTATCCTCCGGATCATACCCCCTCTCGGATTTTTGAGCAGAGGCCGAGATTTATCACTTGTTTACTGTTTTTGACTAACTTACCGATTCCTTCTAGTTCAATCCTAACGTCTATGTCTAAACGTTCGATAGATAACACAGCACTGTTCATATCTAGCTATTTGTATATATATATATATATATATATATATATAGTAACTATTAGTAGGATTTGATGATTATATTTAATTAATTCATCGAGTCTGATAGAAACCTCAACAGAATGTTATATTTAATTAATCGAGTCTGATAGAAACCTCAACAAATGCAGAAAGCACTGGACGGCCGTTTCGTCCTATATTTTGGGACTCATCAGAAGTGCGCATCCACTACCGAGAATTGAAACCCTGACAGTTAGGTTGTCAAGCAAACATCATACCAACGGTTCCAATGGGCCTCGGTGACGAAGAGATCGCAAATCAGACTCAATATAGCGCCGCTCGCTCATATTCCGTGGTGGAACCATACTGTGTTCTCTGTAACCATAGGACTGTGCCCCCTGGAGCCACGACTAATCTCACCAAACCGCTCACTCTAGAGCATTAGAAGCCGGTTCAAGCGAAGATATACACAGATAGTAATTATTAGGAGGATTTGATAATTATATTTAATTAATTCATCGAGTCTGATAGAAACATCAACCTGCTGATGAGTCCCAAATATAGGACGAAACGGCCGTCCGATGCTTTTCTATCAGACTCGATGAATTATATATATATAAGTAGCTTGCTTGCTAATTCCCTCTGTCCATATGTAGCTAGCGAGATAACTAGTTGTTTCTATATGTTCATATCTAGCTTGCAATGTATCTATTTATCTCGGGCTGTTCTTAATTATCCATCAAGTTCTGTCTATGTTTAAGGTATTGTCACTATTTACATCATTCGAGCTGTTCTCCATATCTTTATTGCGGTGAGGAAGAATTAGAAATGTAAGAATTAGAATTCAGGTTGCTTAAATAGTTCCTTGTATATTTTATGCATGAATCTATTAAATAAAAAATAAAGTCATTTGAATGGAACTAGTAAAATTGCTAAGAATCCTTGAAATTAAATTACGTACGACATTTATTAAATACTAAGCATAATAATTAAATGGCTAGAATTGGTAAAATTCTTGAATACAATATAAAATAAAGTATTTATTCTTTTTGCTTTACGCTTCCTTCGTTTTTTTTTTTTTAATTTTTTTGCTGCAATTATAATATCTGAAAAGATTAGAAACGTCGACTAAAAAAGCTGTTCTACACCTTCATTGTCCTCAAGCATTTTGATAACCAACAAGGAAACTCTTAGTTTTTCAAAATGATTGAAAGAGAAAAGGCTTACATATGCTTCAGGCTAACTGAAAGTCAAGGTAAATTATGGAGAATTGACAAGTCTTGGACGAGTTCTTAAAAAATAAGAAGAGATGGAATCTATCTATATAATTCCCGCCAATCATAAACGACTCCATTTATGAATGTCTGTTAAAAGTAAAAACTAAAGGGTGTTACTTTTTATTTTTAATTCTTTTTTAAAAAATCACTCAGACCCTCGTAAATTACTTACCTCTCCTATGCTTTACACCAAGCTAAATCGTACTGCACATAACCTCAGCGTTTTTCACTTCACTTGAAAAAACTTTTATCTTTCAGATGAACACAAAGATTTTGTCTTAGAAAAATGATGAACACTACAATATTTGTCTTAGAAAAAAGGAACACCCTAATGATGAGATTGTGCTAATGTCGAAAGTACTCGGAATAAATGAATATGTATCAACACGGTAATTTTCTGTCTTCCTTTAATAAGGACACCAACAAGGTTGTCCGTGAATAGGAAAGGATCCAATTGAAAATAAGTAGACACATATATATATAAATGTGTGTGTGTGTGTGTGTGTGTGTGTGTAAAAATATATCTCTAAAAGGACAATAAAAACAAAAGGAAAATTTATTATAGCCGATGGACTTTATGAAGGCAAATGTAAGGATTTTATTTTGCAACAATAATTATAAACAAAAGGAAACTCTTAGTTTTTCAAAATGATTGAAATAGAAAAGACTTAAACATATTTCAGGCTAACTGAAAGTCAAGTTAAATTATGGAAGATGCTAAGTGATGTAATTTAATGTCTAATAAACGAAAGCGAGTAAATAGTATTGTTGATTTTTTATCATGTAATTATTATTTATATTATTTTAGTTTATATGTATTATATATAAGATTTGAAAGTTTCACCGTATTCTTACTATATATATATATTATAAGTGTTAGTTTCCACGTCTCCTTTTTTCATAAAGGGCTGTAGAGATGTTCATGTATTCCCCACACCTCTCCTTTTTTTTAGTGTGTGTGTGTTGTGTGTGTGTGTGTGTGTGTGTGTGTGTGTGTGTGTGTGTGTGTGTGTGTGTGTGTGTGTGTGTGTGTGTGTGTGTATATGTGTGTGTATCTAATTATGTCTGGATGCTTATCTATTATAATCTGATTGTGTTTTTGTTGTGTCACACGAGTTTAAGACCATATTCACAAACTTTAAAATAAAAACGAAAAAAAGGGAAAAAGAGAAAAATATATATACATGTATTATCAAATGACCGGATGTATTGTAGCGTCTGGTCTTCTCGAACATAATTTCAATGAAGAAATGAATTGAATAAACACATATATATTTTTTCTTTTATCAATAATTTTGTAGTTTTTAAACTTAATAGTGATTAAATTTGATTTTTAAAATTGCCAGTTTTAATTTTAATATTAAATTTTATCATGTAAATTTATAAATATTTAGTTAGTATAAATTATTTTAATATTACACGTATTTAAAGATATGAATAGCTATTAGAGCAGGATTTCGTTGTCAAGCTTTTGAATCTTTCTATACTTCGTTTTTGATTGGTTATTCTAGCTTTTTGTAACAATGTTTCCCCCCAGTGTAGGATCGTTAATTAATCTGAAACTTTTAAAACCATTTATTTTCTTTTCAACATCATCACTTGATAAGACACAGAGTGTGTTGAAACAAAATGGCTATTTTGTAGTGATTTTATAACATACTTATGTTATAATTTTTTTATAAAAATTATTATATATATATATATATATGTGTGTGTGTGTGTGTGTGTGTGTGTGTGTGTGTGTGTGTGTGTGTGTGTCTATGTGTGCATGTGTGTGTGTGTGTGTGTGTGTAAATATTCAGATATAACTAAAATATATATCTGTAAAAGGACAATGTGAATAAAGACAAAATGAAAACTTATCTTAGCCGACGCGTTTCGACCCCTGGTGGGTTTTATGAAGGAAAATGTAATGTTTTTCTTTTGCAACAAATACTTATAAACGAAAGTAAAAAGTGGCGTTATTTTTGGCTTGTCTACTTTTAGAATTTCTAAAAGAAGTCAGGAATGTCTATTTTTTTTAATTTCTAGAGAATGATCATTTGAAAAAATATTTTACCATAAAATTTTGAATACATAGATCATTTTCTATTAATATATTCTCATGACATCGTTTTGCCCGATCTTGAGTTTTTTCATGTATAATACGAAAAAATTTGAACGAAAATTGAAGGCAAAAACATGGGGTCCTATTATACGCAAGTACACGTTTTGAGAAATTTTTACTCAGTTTAAAAAACTTCTTATTTGAAACATCAAGATTGCAAATACACTCAGCACAATATATAATAAAACACATTGTAGCCAGGCAGTGATAACAATTGTTTTAAAAAGGTATTTGATATGTCGGCCATATTTGTTCTTTATGAATCAGCTTAAATGAACGTCTTTTGTCTCAAAGACAGGAACTTCACCGAAATTGATTATCAAAACAATTAATAAAGGGAATACGCTAGATATGTCATGTTTTGATAAAATTAATATTACAACAAAGCATCTCACCCCGAAAATGCGGAAATAGATTTTGAAACGGAAATTGGGAGAAAAACACACAATGGCAAAACATCTGGTTCATTTCTATTCTTTAATATCGTGAGAAATTCAATAACTTAGTGAAATATATGTACAACATTGAGATTTTAATGGATAATATGGTGCAACTTTTCAAACGAAATTCACATAGGGATGGCTTTACTATGAAGTCGTATTATACTCAAAGATATAATTTATTCTGTTTTAGCTTCGAATACACGAGGTCGTATTATATATAAGTCGTATTATACACAAGAAAATACTGTAATAACATCGAAACCACAATAGATTTTACCTTTGAATTGAAGACTGACAACATTTTACCCTTCCTAGATATCAAACTATACACAACTAGTAATGACTTTTACAAAAAAACATACGAACATGAATGAACTTATTAATTTATATTCTCACCACTGCAACAGAATAAAATCTGGAATAATTTTAGGATTCTATTTAAGAGTACAAAAAATCTGCCAACACCAATTTTTGCCAGATGGCATTTACATATAAAACACCTTTAAAAACCTGCAATATCCTCTTTATTTCATCCACAACGCTAAAAGAAAAGCATAAACTAGATAGCAACAAACATATAATACTACCTACAAAAATGTTAATATCTACTATGCAACAGAATTTATCAATATCAAAATTATTTCAACTACATTCAAAACTATTATGGGTATTATCAGAAACAAAAATATCCACAACGGTAATAATTCTGAAGCAGGTATATGTAAAATAAACTGTCACAACTGCTCCTCATAATACATTGGAGAAACTTGCAGAAATTAAAAACGTATCAATGCACAAAAAGGATCTTACACACAACACTTTCTCAAATGCATTAGTGACACATAGAAAAATTTCAGTCACAACTTTGATAGAAAGAATGCCATACTTATTAAAAGAGAAGGTAACTTAATTAGAGAGAAAAAATTTTGAAAGTGATCCGGATTTTTTCGAATATCTCTTTTCCTAAAAGATATACTCCTTTCTCAATATAATCAATATAAATGACTATAAACAAATTCATAAAAATTAAAAGAAAATGGTTAAATTCAAATCCTATTATTTAAAATATATAATAGATAAATTAATTTCTCAAAATAAATTTTATATATAATAACGACATTATTAAAATCAACAACAATAAAAGCAGTTACTCACTTTGATTCATAAGGCATTAAATTATATCACTTAGAATCCACGATAATTTATCTTGACTTTCAGTTAGCCTGAAGTATATTTATAAGCGTTCTTCGGATAAGATAACTTTTCATTTTCTCTTTATTTATATATATATATATATATATATATATATATATATATATATATATATATATATATATATATATATATATATATATATATATATATATATATATATATGTTAAAAAATTAAAGAAAAAATTGCTTTCGTGTGACACGTTTGGTTCTTTCGGACTTTATCGGACTAAAATGATATTTACATTGGTGTAACTACAGGTGTGCATGAAGGTGAGGGGGTCACTGAAATTTCAAGATTTTAAATTTTTAAAATTTTAAATTTAATTTTAAATTTATATATAAATTTATATTAAATTTTAATTTAATTTTTAATTTTAATTTTTAAAATTTTAAATTTAATTTTTTTTCTTTTTAATATGTTTAGCTATATAGTTTAGCCAATTTCTTTTAGTTTCTTTTTGTTTATATTTGTATCCCTTTTATTTTTAAGTAACCTTTAACCCCGTGCGCATGCGTAGTTACATCAGTAGCACTTTAGACTGATGAAGTCCTAAATGACGAAACCCATCACACATTGTTCTGGTATATAAAAATGTATATATCATTTTCTCTCATTCATATATATATATATATATATATATATATATATATATATATATATATATATATATATATATAAAGCAAATGTAAATGGATATAAATCCGACAGAATGAAGAAAAAAAAAAATAAAAAAGCAGGTATAATATCCATCTCACGCACGGTGAATACTAGACCTGGTTTCTTTAATATTTCCCCTTTTTTAGCGAGATTGATGCTCGACAAGCATACACATAAAAATTTTAGAACCTAATAGAATTCTTTTCATTTTCATTTCAAAATAATCACAAACTTTTAGGAATACGTTATGAAAGCGTCGCCCATGTGACGACGGCGTGACCATGTTAGACGGAAGGCTGATCATTTTAAAAATTTTCAGTTATCTGTTTTGAATAAGACTTGTGTTTTTATGTCCATCGTATTTGTCATATTGAAATGAATTGTATTTTAATGAATATTGTCTTGAAAAAGGTTTATTAAACCGAAACGTCAGACGTCGACATTTCATTCATTTTAACTACATTTAAGGATTTTTGTTTGTTTTTTCAGAATTTTTCTTCATATATATATATATATATATTATAAATTAATTGATTTATATATATATTTATTATAAATTAATTGATTTAACCATATTCTAAATCAATTAATTTATAATATTAATGCTCTGTAAATTTACATCGAGCACTATTTTGTAAAAATAAAAATATCAATAAGAACACCGGATTATATATCTTAATGTTATTTCTTTTTATTTATATATATATATATATATATATATATATATATATATATATATATATATATACGTAAGCAAATATATGGATATAGATCCGACCGTATGAAGAAAAATATACAGAAAAAACAAAATCTTAATATGCAATTATTAACATTAATACAGCATAATTGCATATTAAGATTTTTGTTTGTTTTTTCTGTATATTTTTCTTCATATATATATATATATATATATATATATATATATACTTAACTGACACCTTTCTGATCTTAGTTGTATTAAGCTACATTTCTTAGAAAAACATAGCCATGTACATAATATTAGACAGATATTAGTTGATAATAATACTCACACATATATACAGTAAAAAGAACCTTCAGATATTGGAGGCCATCTACATTAAAACGAAGCAACCCACACTCAACAAAATTACATTTCAAACTAGTCACGACACATCACAGCTAGACATTGGTTCTGTTGTATGATGAAATAGGACCACATTTTGAATTTACGATCTGAGTTTGTAATTCCGGTGTCAAAATAACAAAAATATCATCTTTGACGGTGGATATCTTTGTTCCATGTTTGTATAACCAGTCTGAGGATGGCTTATGTGAGCCGAAAGCTTGGGACCAACTTCATAAAATACAGGGTGACCTCCAAAAAATGAGAATTTTTGAAGTGCGTATTGCCAGACATGAAGAAGTGGCAACACTGCGAGACAGTGACCTTGAGCAAGAAAACATTTCGCCATTTAGAATTCAAGATGAAATTCACAGTATCCCAGCTGAGATGTTGCAGCAGTCAATGAGGAATCTCAACAGCAGATTTCAAGAATGCATTCGTACAGGAGGACGCCATCTACAGGACGTAATTTTTAAAAAATGAAAATTCCATCATTGTTTCTTAAATGGCATATTTTAAGGTTTTAATTACTATGAATAAAATATTTTTTCTTCCATCACTCTTGGTTTTATTGGATTGTTAAAAAGTTCCCGTTTTGGGTGGGGGTCGTTTTGTATATCCAAATGGTGGACAATTTTTGTCTTTATTTTCACCCGAAATTAAAGCAAACATTCAAACATTAGAACGGCTCATGATCAGATATAATAGACATTCATTGTCTGTTATATTTAATAATATATGTTTAAATAATGATCCGCTTCCCCAATACACTAAACATATATATATATATGTATGTATGTATGTATGCATGTATATGTGTGTGTGAGTGTGTGTGTGTGTGTGCGTGTGTGTGTGCACATCTGCAGTGCCGCCCTTCAACGAAATTGTGAGTGTGCTAGTTAGTTTTCCTCTTGTTTATCTAGGTTCTCAAAAGCTAAGGTGTGACATGATCCTAAAAATTCTTAGATAGTGTCTCCTTGATAGCATGATGCAGAGTCCGACATGAAGGCGCACGACCACCCTCTCAATCTAGGGCTTGACCTCTGTGTTCAGCACCTCGATGTAGGCGATGATATTGACCCTGAGGTCCTGCAAGAAATGAGCGGGCAGATATAACGCCCATTGCTCAATAACTCTAGGACCATCTCAATTGACGAGCTTTTTTTCCCCTGGCGCTCCAACTGCATAAATATAAGAGGGCGACTAGATTGGCAACTAGGTTCTACCATTTTTACTGTTGAAATAGCTAAATGCAACCGACATTTCTTCGCTAACAGTCTCCTTTCTCGCACCCCCCCCCCACTTCTAACTCCATTCCATTTTCTTGATAAGTAAAATCTTAAAAAAAAAATGTAATGCAACATCAATCGCCATCTTTTTTTTCTTAAACCCTGATCATGAGTACATCAGTTAGTTATCATATAACGTTCTGTCTTTCCTGTTATTCACTTGGTCACATTGAAGAAGCTCGCTATCTCCGAGTCAACATTGGTTGGTGGCTAGTCTAAAGAGCTCGGCATGTCTTACACTTGACGAATCGTATTGCTAATTCTCTCGATATGCCTGAATGATAAGAAAAAAGAAAAATGAGAATGCTAAACTCTGTTAAACACTTGAGTAGCCATGCTAATCAAAAGATTAAAAACAGGAAAATTTCGTTAGAAACAATGAATCGACTACCGGACTGTTATTTAAATACGGTCCTCCTATATGGCACTGAATGCTGGGCAATCTCCTCACAGATGAAGAAGAGACTTGATGCAACAGAAATGTAGTTCTACTGAAAGATGCTGAGAATACCATGAACTGAACATGTAAAGGAAAGTGTTTTAGAAAGAATGGAAACTAAAAGGCCAATGAAACGTAGAAAGAGACAGTTGAAATTTCTTGGGTGCTTATTGAGGAAAGACGGCTTAGAAAATTTAACACTCGTTGAAGGTAAGAGTGATAGAGGAAAGCTGCACATAACCTTTCGTAAATGGTTGCCAGAGCAGAGATTAGGGGAGATAGCGAAAAGAGACAAGAAATTGTGGAGACCCATGACTGCCAACGTCCTGTAGGGACACGGCACATAGAAGAATCCTCTTGATTAATATAGGTGTTATTATAGACATAACAGTCAAGTAGTCTCTGACTGTCATTGAGTGTTCAGTGGCTGGGGGTGGATAATATGAAATATATGATTAATGATTACTGCGATACCAGTTCCTGCTGGGATCGAACTAGTAGATGACAGTAATGCATGTTAAAGTAACTCCTATATCCGCTATGCCACCGTCGCGAATGCATTTTTGGAGGCTTAATGTCAAATGGTTTCGACATTTGATTATCACGTGTTCGTGAATAGTTTTGCTTTTCTTTATATTATAATTTGTTTTCAGTTTATTATGCGAACTCAAATCGTCTGCTTTATAAGCCATAAATGAAACAAACCGCTTTCTTGTCGCATAAGCCGAGACAACGTTTCCATAAATAGGCTGAACTATGGAAATAGACGAGATTTAGAAAGCTTGTACATGGGATCGAAGTGAGAACAAAGGTGAAAATGGCTACCGTTTCCTTCGCTTTCACGTTAGTTCGTTATTCTGTTTTCGCTGTCAGTTCCCATGCATATTCCCGCCATCGTTTGCGAGCAAGGAGATATTTATAAGAGGAATCGAAAAAGGAGATGCTGAATCGCAATCATTCGTAAAAAACGTTGAACTAATGCAGTAGAAGATTCGATATGTAAAATTGATAGATAGATAGATAGATAATGAACATAATGAGATAGATAGATAGATAGATAGATAGATAGATAGATAGATAGATAGATAAAGAACAGAATGAGATAGATAGATAGATAGATAGATAGATAATGAACAAAATGAGATAGATAGATAGATAGATAGATAGATAGATAGATAGATACATAAAGAACAGAATGAGATAGATAGATAGATAGATAGATAGATAGATAGATAGATAGATAGATAGATAGATAATGAACAAAATGAGATAGATAGATAGATAGATGGATAAAGAACAGAATGATAGATAGATAGATAGATAGATAGATAGATAGATAGATAGATAGATGGATAATGAACAAAATGAGATAGATAGATAGATAGATAGATATAGATAGATAGATAGATAGATGAATGAATAGATAATGAACAAAATGAGATAGATGATGAATGGATAAAGAACAGAATGAGATAGATAGATGGATGGATGGATGGATGGATGGATAAAGAACAGAATGAGATAGATAGATGGATGGATAGATAGATAGATGATAGATGAATAGATAATAAACAGAATGGATAGATAATAAATAGATAGATGAGATAGATAGATGGATGAATGAGATAGATGGATGGATGGATAAAGAACAGAATGAGATAGATGGATGGATGGATAAAGAACAGAATGAGATAGATGAATGGATGGATGGATGGATGGATAATAAAGAACAGAATGAGATAGATGGATGGATGGATAGATGGATAGATAGATAGATAGATGGATGGATAAAGAACAGAATGGGATAGATAGATAGATGGATGGATGGATAGATGGATAAATAGACAGAATGAGATATGGATAGATGGATGGATAGATGGATGGATGGATGGATGGATAGATAGATGGATGGATGGATAATAAACAGAATGGGATGGATGGATAGATGGATGGATAATGAACAAAATGAGATAGATAGATAGATGGATGGATAGATAGATAGATAGATAGATAGATGATAGATAGATACTACCATATACAGAACATGTCATCCATGAAAAAGTCTTAAAGCAAGTAGGAACTACACGGGCATTTACACTTACAACCAGAAAAGAATGACAGTTGAAGTTTCTGGGACATGTAATGCGGAAAGAAAGCCTAGAGAAATTAACACTCACAATGTATATCGAAAGCAAGAGAAACAAACGGAAACAGCTAGTAAACCTGCTTTACGATTCTATGTACATGTATAGAACAGGTATAGTACAGAATTAAATGTTATTTAGAGCAGCAAAAGAGAAGTAATGGGGAATCATGATCGACTACGCTTTGCAAGGAAATGGCATATTAAAGAAGATGATACTATATTCATCAGAGCCATACATATCCTGCAATTGAAGATGATGTAAATATCATGTGGAAGATTAAATTTACAAATCAAAATAATTATTTTAAAATCAAACTATTTAATATAGCGATGTTTACACCTGTTGTTTCGAGAAAATGACGCTTATCCTCAGGACAAAATTATATATTAAAAAGAACAGTAAATAAAATTATATAATGAGAGTAAGGAGCTAATATTACATTTGAAGATTTAAAGCTGTTTATATTTTCGTGTAGATCAATAACTGTAGTTAAAACGTTATGAAAGTAGTTAATTAGTCTCCAGACACCACTGACTCCAAAAGGCTATATAAGAGAAATGAGTTTCCGATTCCTTTGCGCCAAAATCGCAGTTTCTTTTTTTCGTCCATTTACAATTTCTTTTTATTTATAATCAATTTCTATTTATCTATTTATGGCCACGAAGCCATTAGACAAATAGTAAACATTATTAAAATTACAACGGAACCTTGAAATGTTTACATAATCTAAAGTAAATAGTGAAGTTTATAACACAAATAGTCAATAAATATCTATGTGGGCCACATTCGTTGCATATCTAAGCGATATTCGATTGCACTCCGTGACCTTCTTAACATGTCTTGAGTATCCCTCGGTTTTGAGAGAGCGTAGATCTGGGCCCCCAAAATTTATACCTCAGCTGCTGATGACGGCGCAGCATCTGTTATGGGAGTACAGGCCCACAAGGGAGTGATTGTCTCGGTTGCAACCAATGCATGTTGTTTTCTTTCCTTCGAGCAGGTTTCACCCCAGTGGCAGGCCTCCGTCTATTCTCTCCTCGCTCCAGCCATCGGTGAAAATCGCGTCTCCAGCGTGAGCGATCATTGGCAACTTCTTGCCGCCTCGCGATGCCCATGTCCACCACGCGCATGTCACTTTTGCAGACGTCCTTGAAACAAAGATAAGATCGCCCTCGTGCCCACTTGCCGGTGGCCAGTTTCCCGTAGAGAAGGACCTTCGGAATATTCCCATTGGTAGACTGTTGCTTCCAGTGCTTTGCCGTCGCGATGAGGCGACTCTAGGAGTGACTACTTCAGAGCGTAGTACGCATCTATGTTCGTCCTACGCATGCGGAGATGACCTTGACTTCGAATTAAGTAGGGGGGGGGCGAGGTGACAAATGATTCTTATCTTTTCCCTGAAAAGTCTGTTGCAGTTGTGACATAGGATGCTGAGGGCTGAACCAGGTTGGGAGGCGGAGCCCTCTTTATCTTTCCTTTTCTGGGGCCACTGCTGTTTGTCCCTCATTCTTTTCTCTTCAAAATCAGACACTCCCGGCTTTACAAGGATGACACGATCCTCAGCAGACTCTTCCCATATGGAATAGGGAATGCCACAATGAGAACTCCTTCGACGTGGCTTTGTAACGCATCTGCCGAGTGGGCGCTTGCCTGTGGATAGCTCGCCATAGAGCAATCATTTTGGGAGGCGACAGTCATCCATGCTTCCCGTGATTTACAGTGAGGCGACTCTAAGAGTGTCCCCTCCAGAGCGCAGTAATATATATATATATATATATATATATATATATATATATAGTCTTAAGCTGTGTATATTTATGGGATAAAGTGCTCAATATCAAAGATAGAGCGTGTGTAAATATAAAAGTGAACATAGAAGTCAACATATATATATATATATATATATATGTGTGTGTGTGTGTGTGTGTGTGTGTGTGTGTGTGTGTGAAAATATATAGAAAATAGAAAAGAACTCGTTAGGTAAATAATCCAAAGTTCTTTAGTATTTTTTATTATTATTTTTAAAAAAACAGTGCTCTTAAAAAAAGTAGAGCCTAAATGTAATTATTGATTTCAAAATATGATTCCATCACTACATAAGAGTTCTCATGTTTCAAAACAAGAGCCGAAAACTTCAATATAAGTATTTGAATTAAATTGAATTAAAATACCAAGCTCTGTTCCATCTTCAAGTGAAATAAATAATTATATATATATATATATATATATGAACAAAAATATACGGAAAAAACAAACAAAAATCCTAATATGCAATTATGCTGTTTTAATGTTAATATAATGTCAACGTCGGACGTTTCGGTCTAATAGACCATCTTCAGGACATATTCATAAAACATAATTAACATTAGACCATATTCAATTAAACATGAAAAACACGATATATATTACATACATATATATATTACATACGATATACATATTACATATATATATATATATACATATATATATATATATATTACATACATACATACATATATATATATATTACATACATATATACATATTACATACATACATACATATATATATATACATACGATATATATATTACATATACATACATATTACATACATATATATATATATATATATATATATATATATATATATATATATACCTATATATAAATAGACGATATACATATACCTATATACATACATATATATATATATATATATATATATATATATATATATATATATATATATATATATATATACTTTTGGGTAGATGGAACTCGTCAGCCTTGGAGGGTAGTCCATCCAAGAGAAGGAAAACACTAAAGTTAAACCTCTGATGCCTTGTGATCATACCCAATCATGGAAAATGCAAGGGATAAATCCGGAGCCAGAGTCCCTAAGACAGTCCGATGTTATGTGATTGCAGCTCCTGCGATGACGACGGTGCCAAGTTGTATTGGACTCTACTTTTCCTTTGGACAACATCGATGACGTGCAGAGAGGAGATGTGCTGCATAAGCAACCACCTATCTCATAAAACCCTTCCTAGGACAGTGCCCTTCTTGACAACTTTCATCAATAGTCGCAATGGCCACGGATATTCTTTGCTTAAGGTCATCTCAACTCAACTCCAGGACAACTGACCACCAGTCTACTCATGCAAAACCAATGGCATGCAAACTATGATTTTTTTTCGTCGATTTTTTTAAAAACAAATATTAAGGAACATTTTTTTAAAATACTTTTGCCACTTCTACATTGGCCGCTGACGAATTGTAGGAATGCTTCTTTACTTCCTGGTTATCTGCTCCAAACTTCGTACGAATCCTTGCATTGCACCTCGAGCCTTGGTTACAACTTCAAAATTTTATTTTAATTTCTCTTTTACTAAACTTATGAAATACAAATAAATGGCCTTTGTGTACAATTTTTTCTTTTCCTCTTTGACTAAGAATTTCCATTTTCGGTGTGATGAAAAGTTTGAAAATTAAATACCAGTCAGCCTAATCAATCAATAAGACAAACTGCGAAACTTTCAAAATGTCTACGACTCAAAGCCGATCTAAGAGATGTGCACACTATGGCAGCCAACACCGGTCTGAAGCTATGAATTCGACGTTCGCGTTGAGTTGCCCTCGTGCTGAGTAGGCTGGTGGTGAGTTGCAGTTCATTTTGAGTCTAGGGTGATGAAATGTCTCCTCCCATATCCAAATCCTTTACTTTACTGCGGGATGTAATATCTTTCGTATAGTCCCACATGTGGAGTGTGAAGCCAACATTAACTCTTCCTATCTAGCAATCTGGAAACCTTTCATTTAAAAATCCGTGGACATTTCTTCCCACAATGAGCCGGTGTCAAACTATCAATATCATTAGCATAACTTTAATAATAACATATTAATATGCAACAAAAACTTAACTGCGGTCATTTCTAAGTTTTAATGACCTTTTTGAAATTGTTTAAAGACTTTGTGGACACCCATATTCACAACAGCTTTTTAGGGGTCATTACGTTTTGAGTCACTGCAAATCTTCCGAAAACTCCAGCAACCTTCTCAGTATCCTATCAGTTTCAGCCCATCCCAACACATCTACTCTCGATGCCAATGTTTTTTTTGGCAAGGTTCCGACATCTAGGCAATGTAGTAAAGGAAAGCGAGAAGAAAAACTATCAATTAGAAGATAGTATATATCGTTGTTAGCAGAACTTTCCTCTATGGTTCCTAAACTTTATGAATTTAAGAGCAATACTAAATTAGCGGCTTCAGTCACTTTCCCACTGCTGTAACATAGCTTTCCTGTGCCTATTCTATAAATAATTTCATGGTAATTGTTTTCATGAACTTTCGGCTATGGTACCTAGACTTTATGAATTTAAGAGCATTACTAGATTGGCAGCAAGGTCTCATCAATTACAGTTGCATTGGATAGATGTAACCGTAAGTTCTATGCTAACAGTTTTTTTTCTCTTGCACTTCTCGCTTGTGGAAGTCTTTTCCGGCCAATTGCTTTCCAGTCAACTTTGATCTTCAAAATTTAAATGCAATGTCAATTATTATCATCTGACTTCTTTATTCCCTTACTTTTATTGTTGCCTTTCTTTAATAATGTTTTTTTCATATCCTCTCATACTCAGTAACCCCCTTGCGTCTTAGTGACTTTGTTGCCTTGTGGAGAAGCATGATCACCTGTTGGAGATAGAAAACAGTACAAGATTTGGTGGGGTTAGTTATAGGGTAAATATTGCTTAGTGCTACAAATTATAGGAAGTTGTAGAGAGCCATAATAGCCTACGTCCTGAAGAAGCTAGGAAGCAGTAAAAGGTCTGGTGAGGGTAGTAAAAAGTCAAATATTGCTTAGAGCTCTAAAGGATAGGAAGTTGTGGAGAGCAATGATCACGTACGTCCTGTAGAAGATAGAAAGCAGTACAAGGTCTGGTGAGGGTAGTAAAGAGGCAAATATTGTTTAGTGCCACAAATTATAGAAAGTTGTGGAGAGTCATGATCGCCCACATCCTGAAGATGATAGGACGCAGTACAAAGTCTGGTAAGTAGTAAAAAGGCAAATATTGCTTAGAGCTACAAAAGATAGGAAGTTGTAGAGAGCCATGATCCTCCATGCCCTGTGAAGATAGAAAGCAGTTGCCTTGCTTGAGGTGAGATGATATGTTTTTAAAAAATGGCAAGCCGATGGAAATATGGCGCGTAAATCTGAAAGTACGTTGGAATAGCAAAATATGCCTTCCGAAAGCTAAACAGTGTATCAAGAGACAAGAAAAGCTTGTTAGAAGCAAAAAAGATGGTCGAAAATAGAGTAATATCAATTCTCTTATATCGTAGTGGCTGCTGAACAAGGAGAATTGAGGTCACAGAGATGTGAATTCTATTTAAGGATACTGAGAATGCGATGGACAAAGGATGTGGGCAACGAGGAAGTTTTAAGGAAAATGGAAACAAAAAAAGGACACATACTAGAATCAGAAAAGGCGTTGCAATTTCTGAAAGACAAAATGAGAAAAGAAGGTTTGGAGAATTTGACACACACGGGATATATCTAAGGTAAGAAGGGCAAGGGAAAGCATCAAATAACAAATGGTGAGCTTGTGTAATTTGTTGGTAGAATAGGGAATAGGAGAGATAGCAAAAGTATAAATCTTTCTAAAAGCCAAAAAGGATTGGAAGTTGTGAATATCCATGCTCCCCACCCACGTCCTGAAGAAGCTTGGAAGTAGTACAAGGTCTGGTGAGGATAGTAAAAAGTCAAATATTGCTTAGAGCTCCAAAGGATAGGAAGTTATGGAGAGCCATGATCACCTACGTCCTGTAGAATATAGAAAGCAGTACATGGTCTGGTAAGGGTATAAAAAAGTCAAATATTGCTTAGAGCTCCAAACGATAGGAAGTTGTGGAGAGCCATGATCATCTACGTCCTGTAGAAGCTTAGAAGTAGTACAAGGTCTTGTGAGGGTTGTAAAAAGTCGAATATTGCTTAGAGCTCCAAAGGATAGGAAGTTGTGGAGAGCCATGATCACCTACGTCCTATAGAAGCTAAGAAGTAGTCGAAGGTCTGGTGAGGGTAGTAAAAAGTCGAATATTGCTTAGAGCTCCAAAGGATAGGAAGTTGTGGAGAGACATGATCATCTACGTCCTGTAGAAGATAGAAAGCAGTACAAGGTCTGGTGAGGGTAGTAAAAAGTCGAATATTGCTTAGAGCTCCAAAGGATAGGAAGTTGTGGAGAGCCATGATCATCTACGTCCTGTAGAAGATAGAAAGCAGTACAAAGTCTGGTGAGGGTAGTAAAATGTCAAATATTGCTTAGAGCTCCAAAGGATAGGAAATTGTGGAGAGTCATGATCACTTACGTCCTGTAGAAGATAGAAAACAGTACAAGGTCTAGTGAGGGTAGTAAAGACGTAAATATTGTTTTGTGCCACAAATTATAGAAAGTTGTGGAGAGCCGTGATCGCCCACGTTCTGAAGATGATAGGACGCAATATAAAGTCTGGTGAGTGTAGTAAAAAGGCAAATATTGCTTAGAGCTACAAAAGATAGGAAGTTGTGGAGAGCTATGATCGACTATTCCCAGAATTAACATGCCACATAAAAGAAGATTGCGGTCATGATTCTGACCTTCATGTTTCAAGGTTTTTCTTAGCTCCCAAACAAGGTCCTGGAACTTTTGCAATCTATCATGTCTATGGTGTGGTCCACTAGCACGGCTACCTCCACAACCTAGAGGATATATTTACTTGGCACATCCTATCTTTTTGCTTAGATTGAGTAGGAGGATTGGGTGTTGAAATCCAAACGCATTACTCTGATAGTCTTCTTTATGTACGATCATGGCTCTCTACAAATTCCTGTCCATTGCAGCTCTTAATATATTTTGTCGTTTCGTTACTTCTCCTAAACCCTGTTCCGCCATCAATTTACTCACGCTGGTCAAGTATATTATGCATTGCTTTCTTGTCTCTTTTACCGTCAATCTGTCCTGTGAGTATCAAATTTTCTAAGCCTTCCTTCCTCATTATGTACCCCAGAAATTTCAACTGTCTCTCCCTGGCGTTAGGTATACGATTCTTTTCTGTTTTTCCATTTTCACTAAAAACTTCTTCGCTGCTCACATGTTCAGTCCATGCTATCCCCACCATCCTTCTATAGAACCACATTTCTGTTGCTTCAAGTCACTTCTTCATCTTTGAGGAGATTGCCTAGCATTCACTACCATATAAGGAGGACAGATATCATGTGACAGTTCTGTACTTTTTTTTTTCTTGGTTTCTAACGAAGTTTTTTTGTTCTGTTTTTCAAGATTCCGCTTAGCACTTGGAATGCATCTTTGGCTATACTTCGGATTTCAGTGTCACACTTTCCGTCCTCTGTTAAACCACTTCCGAGATATTTAAATTTTTATAGTTGTTTAACTTTGGTATCCCCAATTTCCTGTTATAGTTTTTTGTGTATATGTATGACTAGTGAGTTAGTCAAAATGACTTAATTCCCTTTATAGTCTACCAATAGAAGATTAACCAATCAGAAGCCGCAGAACATTGTATCCGTCGTGTATAAAGGCGGCCATTTTTGTTTACCCTACCGAAAAGACCAGTGCCAACTTGACAGGCGAACATGATAGAAGGAAGAACTACGCTCTGCTATTTTGCTACGATATCCACTGCGAACCTGAACTACGCTTTCCTACTGTCTCCGAAATATTCACTGCCAACCTCTGGATTCTATACTCGAAGACGACCGTCAAAATGTCTAACATTTCCATTTTTGGCTGAGCTAACAACCATGCATTCTGTGTTCTTGCAATTAATGTTTAATCCTTTCTTTGCGCTTTCCTTCTCTACCTTTTTTGTAGTTGTCTTTCTATGTCTTCTATCAAC
This sequence comes from Acanthosepion pharaonis, assembly GCA_903632075.3. Classification (NCBI taxonomy): domain Eukaryota; kingdom Metazoa; phylum Mollusca; class Cephalopoda; order Sepiida; family Sepiidae; genus Acanthosepion; species Acanthosepion pharaonis. The sequence goes on along the minus strand of CAHIKZ030000535.1, from coordinate 2,184,796 downwards.
GTTGTGTCATTTGCATATCTTGTTATTAAGATTGTAGCCGCCAATAATGAATCCTAGTAGAACTTTTAATTCTCTCAGAATCGCCTCTATATTCAGGTTGAATAAGACCGGTGAAAAACACATCCTTGTCTTATAATAACCCGTTTTTTATTTTTGTATATCCGCTGACTTCATTTTCTATTCATATGTAGGCGGTTAGCTGCTCGTATAGGTTCTTGATCATTTTAATATCCACCCCAAATTTGTTAAGTTTGCCAACCGGTTCCAACAGATCTTTGTTGGGTACTTTATCGAGTGCCTTTGCATAATCTATAAAACACAGGTACACGTCTTTCCGGATCTGTATTGCTCTTTTCGATAATATTCTCATCATAAATATCGCGTTCATTGTTCCAGCGCCTTTGAAGAACCCGCATTGTTCTTGTCCTGTTTCCGGTCTGATTCTGTAGCGCGCTTTATTCATCAGAATTCGAATGATAAGTTTTATTATATGGTTCATTAGGCTGATTGTCCGATGGTGTTCACTTTCTGTTATGGTCCGGTTCCTTGTACCACGGAGATAGTCCAAGGTTGAACCAATAAAGAAGAACTCGAACACAGGTATGGAATAACACAGATATATTACAAACAGGAACATATACAGAGAGGTAGTAGTGTTAGTATGAACAATCAGGTTTAGTAGAGAGAACAATGTAGTCTCGACCAGTATCACTATTCCAATGTCTTGCAGTAATTGTCTGAACGCGACTCTGTTTCGGACTGCCTCTGACTCGACTCTTGACTCTTGACTCGACTTGAACTACTGACGATATTAATATAAACGGGTTCAGGGCCGGTTTACCTCCCCGAAAGAGACTCCGCCCTTCGGCGTAGCCTCGTTCGGGTTCCTCTCCGCCCGAAGGCAGAGAGTTCAACCGAACAGTCGCTCAAAAAGTGAGCGACTGACAATATTCAATCACCCCCACACGAGGGTGTCATGTGGCACAAGGCCTTTTTAACGTGGGCATTCCCGAGTCATTAGGCTCGGCCAAAAAATAGCCTATTTGAACCCGTATAAACGGATTCAGGGCCGGTTTAACCTCCCCGAAGGAGACTCCGCCCTTCGGCGTAGCCTCCTTCGGGTTCCTCCCGCCCGTAGGAAGAGAGTATAACCGAACAGTTGCTCAGAAAGTGAGCGACTGACTCCTTGCCTACTCCTGAGGGGCAGTATTTATTAAGTATGGAATAGTCCATTATTATTATTATCATAATGATCCCATAACACTTTCGTTTGTACCCGGCTCCTTAGGCAGAGTTTTAAGATAGATCTACTTAGGTCCTCTACTCTTGTAGCTTTCATTTATTATTTCTGTGATCTTGTCTATGCGGAAATCATCGAAGGCTGTCAGCATCTCTATTACAATTCCGTCTGGCCCTGCCGCTTTGCTTCTGTTCAATTTGGCCAGTGCATATTCCACTTCATATTTCAATATTTCCAGTCCGTCGATATTTCTCTGTATTGTCGATGATTCTCTTTCAGCTTGGAAGAGATCTCCAATATATTCGTTCCATCGCTGAAGTATTTTTCTTTCTCGAATATCAGCGTTCTGTCCTTGGACTTTATGCAGCCTGTTGATGAGCAGGTCTTTTATCCTGTTTCCTTATTTTTCATGCATATCTGCTTTATCTGTGATACCCATTCTTTCTATTTCTGCACATTTTTCGTTGAGCCATTTCTCTTTAGCCTGACTGCATTTGTTCTTTATTTTATTGTGTAGTATCCTATATTCTGTTCCTTGTTTTGGCATTGTTTTTTTTTTTTTGTTTCCTTTCCATCATATAGAGAATTTCATCTGTCATCCATTCATTTTTTTCCTTCGTCTATTTTCCTTTGGTATAATCTCAATTGTTGTTGTCACTAAAGCTTCTCTTAATGTGTCCCACTTCGAGTGCCAATTTACATGTCGCACGTATCTGCCTCCTTCAAATTCGGATCGTTCAAGAGTCTGTCGTATGGCAATCTGGGTTTCTGCCTTAGGCCTCTTCAATTTCCGTAGTTTCACTCTAAGTTTACACATCACTAGAATGTGATCGCTTCTACAGTCGGCACTTGGATATGTGTTGCAATCGTTGAATCCAAAGCGTTTGCTTTGTTTGCAGTTGGTGAATGTTACCTGCTTGTTTTTGCATTCTAATTATTAAGAGAGAAGTAAGCCAGAAATATAACACATGAGAACAAATACACTGTTGACCCCCCCCCACCTTTTTACACAAATGGACTCACCCAGTATATACATATACTACGGCTACGTGAAGACCCAAGGGAGCAAGACCGAAGAGTCGAGTCGAGTCCAGAGTGACAGAGTAAAAGGTTGTAGGTAACCGGAAGAGTGAGGGTGAGGTAACAGCGTTGTAGGAGTCACAGTGAGCGAGCACGTAGACTCAGTAAGAAGTCATACAGCGATACTTCAATACCAAAGACTATATATATATATTTTGCTACTAACCCGTATTCCTGGAACTACTAACCCGCTTTGCCAGTTTGTATTATTACGTTAATACATTATTTCCATATATTCATTCCTGGCGTTGTGTTAATTTATTGGTACCTGATTTCAACCCGGAATCCACAACATACACAAAACCAAATATATCTACCATAGACCGTAATCTGATAAGAAAATAACAGTGTTGTAACTTAGGGAAGGTTACTGAAGAGAATAATCAGGCGAAGGTTGGTAATGAACGATAATACTTAGGACAATAACAGCAAATATAAAATTCGCCAGCGGCGCGTAAAAGAAGTAGTCAACTGCTAGAGGTGAGTCAAGTGAATTTCACAGTGACTCTCCAACTACAGGATATCTACCAACCGCCCCACGCGGTCAGATGTGGCATAAGGCTAAATTTAATGTGGGATATCCGAGCCCGTAGGCTCGGCCAAAAATTCCCCGTAGACCCCATATAAAACGGTGTCGGGTAACTGTTTCCCGAGACTAGACTCTGACCTTCGACATAGCCTCGTCTGGGAATCCTCTCTGCTCGGAGGCAGAGAGGTTGGCCAGCACAGCTGGAAACGAATCTACAACTGCAGACCAACATACAATATTTACTACTGTATCTATGTGAATGGGGACATGCCTTGGGTATGCTACAACAATCAGATCCTTGTATCACAGCCAAATGTGCTTGATATAGCGACATATTATTATTATTATTATTATTATTATTATTTCAATTAAGGGCCTGAGGTCAGAAATGACTCCATGACATTTTCCATTGATAATTTTTGTAAAAAAACAAACAAACTAAAGAACTAAGCTCACACACATTTTACATAGATAAAGCTCTTCGTAATGTGTGAACTGTACTTGTGAGTACAATATTTTGTATTTATTTAAGGGATGAGCTACCAGGAATCCCTTCAATGAGTCTATCAGAACCTTTTCCAATCAGTCCTCGTGTGCCACATTTTTCATTTTTTTTTTTTTATTTCCACTTCAAGCTCCTTGTATTTTGATAGTTTTTTGAAGATCTTCAAACATTACAATCTGCAGTGACTGTCATGTCAATAAAAAAGCACATTCAATTCTTGTGGTCTTTGATCACGATGTCTGGGCGATTAGCTTTGATTGTTCTATCTGTGTGTATTTTAAAGTCCCATAAAATTGTTACACTCTGTAAACGGGTCTGGGTGATAATCATACCAGTTTCATATTGTTTCCTTCCTATAAAAGTTGCATTTTTCCAGTCCGGATATTGGCCCACTCTAACAGTTTTATATTCAGTGGATGCTAACACTGTGCAACCTGATACAAGATGGTCAATTGTTTCTGCATATTTATTATTATTATTATTATTATTATTATTATTATTATTATTATTATATGTTGATAGCAACCTTCATTCCCAATACAAATGTTCGCAAGCTGCGAAATTGCTTCCCATCATTGATCAATTAAGCTTTGTCCTGTTGACAAAAAAAGAATATTAATTGACAATAATTCTGTCTGTGACATTTAAACGTTCACACCACATTAACAATACTTAAGAAATTTCATTTTTGAACTTCATGCGTCAAAGCTTCTCTAGTTTAATTTCTCTCCTTAATTCTTGTCTTAGACGCCGTTGCGAAACGGTGGGTTATCGACATTGTCTATACGCCATCACTCCACTCATCAACCTCATATTTTTTCCGTTTCTTTTTTTTTGTTTTAATCAGTATCATCCCATGCAAAGCGTTAAAGCCACTAAGGCACAAGGAGTTGCAAGGTTTGGAAGAATTAGGAACAGAAATATTGATAATGAGCGGAAAGAGAGTATTCAGGAGGACTAGAGATAGCGATTGACATTGCATTGGATGTTTTGCAGATTAAAGATGACTGGAAAACATGGAGCCGGACTGGAGTTCCACAAGCAAGAAGTGCGAGAAAATAAACTGTTAGCATAAATCTTACGGCTACATCTAGCTAGCTCATCTATAAATTGGTGAGATCTCGACGCCAGTCTAGTAGTACGCTTAAATTTTAAAAAAAAGAAGTCTAGGTAGCATAGCGAAGAGCTCATCCGAACAATTACCATGAATGTATTTATTGAAAAGACACAGACAGGCAATCTTACGACGGTGGGATAATGACTGAAGCCTAGCTGCCAGATCAGGACCTATAATATAGCTGATTCTTCTTTGGATCTTATCAAGGAGCTCTATAAAAATAGCAGGAGCACCGGACTATATGTGACAGTAATCTTCTAAACATGGACGAATGGTAGACTTATAGATATGTAAGATAGATTCTAGAGAGAAAAATTGTATATAG
>CAHIKZ030000535.1:2140000-2175000 GCA_903632075.3 Acanthosepion pharaonis | reverse complement strand
CTTCATTATTTTTTGTATTCTTTCTTTCTTTTTCTTTCTTTCCTAATTTACTTTTTTCTCCTCTTTCTTTTTCTTTCTTTTGCTGTTTCTTTCTCTCATTCTTTTCTCTTCATTATTTTTTGTATTCTTTTTTCTTTCCTAATTTACTTTTTTTCTTTTTCTTTTTCTTTTTTTTGTTGTTTCTTTCTCTCATTCTTTTCTCTTCATTATTTTTTTATTCTTTCTTTCTTTCTTTTTTTTTCCTAATTTACTTTTTTCTCCTCTTTTTTTTCTTTCTTTTTGTTGTTTCTTTCTCTCATTCTTTTCTCTTCATTATTTTTTTTGTATTCTTTCTTTCTTTCTTTCTTTCCTAATTTACTTTTTTCTCTCCTTTTCTTTTTCTTTCTTTTATTTTCTTTCTCTCATTCTTTTTCTCTTCATTATTTTTTTGTATTCTTTCTTTCTTTCTTTCTTTCCTAATTTACTTTTTTCCTCTTTCTTTTCTTTCTTTTGCTGTTTCTTTCTCTCATTCTTTTCTCTTCATTATTTTTTGTATTCTTTCTTTCTTTTTTTCCTAATTTACTTTTTTTCTCCTTTTCTTTTTCTTTCTTTTTGTTGTTTCTTTCTCTCATTTTATTTTTTGTATTCTTTCTTTCTTTCTTTCTTTCTAATTTACTTTTTTCTCCTCTTTCTTTTTCTTTCTTTTTTTTGTTTCTTTTCGCTCATTCTTTTCTCTTCATTTTTTTTTGTATTCTTTCTTTCTTTCTTTTCTTTCCTAATTTACTTTTTTTCTCCTCTTTCTTTTTCTTTCTTTTGCTGTTTCTTTCTCTCATTCTTTTCTCTTCATTATTTTTTGTATTCTTTCTTTCTTTCTTTCTTTCCTAATTTACTTTTTTCTCCTCTTTCTTTTTCTTTCTTTTGCTGTTTCTTTCTCTCATTCTTTTCTCTTCATTATTTTTTGTATTCTTTCTTTCTTTCTTTCTTTCCTAATTTACTTTTTTTCTCCTCTTTCTTTTTCTTTCTTTTGTTGTTTCTTTCTCTCATTCTTTTCTCTTCATTATTTTTTGTATTCTTTCTTTCTTTCTCCTCTTTGTTTGTTTACTGGGTTCTTTCTTTCTTTTCACCTCGTCTTTTCCCCCTGTGTTTCTTTCTATTGCTTCTTTCGAAACGATTTATTATTTATCTTTGCTTCGTCATTCCTTCGCAGATCTTAAACAACATAAAAATACAAAGCATGTATAGCACTATCACAAACGTCTCTTTCTCTCACACTGTCTCTCTCTCCTTCTCTCATTTTTTTCTCTCTCTCTCTCTCTCTCTCTCTCTCTCTCTCTCTCTGTGCATATGTGTGCATACTTGGGTATATGTGCATTTTGTCAAATGTCAATGACCATGACTTTTGAGAAATGACAGCATTTATTGTTCACATTTGTGAAACAACTTTCCGACAACGAAATTCAGTTGGTAAGTTATGATATTAAAGAACTTTGCATAAAGATTGTATTCATTGGCTGCAAAGACATTCGTTTTATATATATATATATATATATATATATATATATATATGATATTTTCGTAGAGCACTGCTTACTCAATTCATCTCAGCATTCTTGATATGCCGTGTGAGTCTCTGAAGTCGACCACGCTATAGGCAAAAATTTGAATACCTTTTCATAAAGCGCCTCTTATAAGGTGACAAACAGTTCTATCCTGATTCAGGGTACCCTCAGGGTACCCCTACACGTATATGTACGTCTGAATCTGTGTACTGCTTGCGTATGTGTTTAAATATGTTTATAGTGTGCGTATGTGTCTGTATGCCATTATAGTGTGCGTGTGTGTTTAGATGCACGCAAAATATGCTTTAGAGAGTGTGCTGTTTAACTGTGTGAATATTTAAACAGAACACTCTCTATGCATATTATTATATATTTTATTATGCATTGTTGCTCCTTTATGGTAGAAACAGCCGATAAAGCAATCGAAAAATAAAACGAGGAGAAGAAATAAAAAAACGATTGCTTAAGTGTGTCCAGGAAGTAAGCTAATGCATATCTTGTAGGATATGTTATAAAAGCGTCCGAAACATTATATGTAAATATTAATTATTTAGTACATGTAAATATTAATTATTAAATCATTTACTAGCGTAGTGATCGCGCAAAACAGGCAAATATTTAACTTCTATCAATATGATAAAGAAACCAAGAAAAATTCGAGGCAGATGATTCTAATGATGTTATTTGAGTAGATTTAACAGCCTTGGTATAATGTTGAGTTAACTGATGAATAATTGAACAGGCAGTTCCTCACGGCATGTAAATAATAACCATTTTCCTGTCCTGCGTATGATATGTGATTTCCAGCTCCGTACATCATATGTGGTGAACACGAGCCATGATTTTGAAAGAGTGGTAAAAATAAGGATGCTTAAGAAAAGTGTCTACTACTCAGAAGGACGTCTGAGGAAAGAGCCAACCTAATATTTTGTACATCGTATATGACCACAGGACGCTTGACTGATTAATTAGCAGGTGGCGTTAAATAAACATTTCTTTGTTTTTCATTTTCTTATTGAAACCGATTAGCGTTACTGATATGTCTTTTCCGTTTTTCCGCGCGAACAAAACGGAATAGTTCGTTATTTATGAAGTATTGGCAAGGTATAACAGTCGTGCTTACAAAGTAATGGACCAGAAGAATTATAATAACATATTGTGGCATATTCATTAGACGATCGTTTCTTCTGTACGATTCGTAGGCGCTTTTTGCTTCATTCTAGAGATTTGGATAAAAGAGATTCGTACGACAACACAGTATGTCCCCCACCAAAATTGAAGAATCTGTTTATAAAGTTTTTATTTGTTTTAATTTTTATACTATTTTACAACGCATACATGACCCAAGAGCCGCTCAAGGTAGAGGGTTACAAAATGGGGTTGTTGTAGAGAAATAAGAAGCCCAGAGGGCGTAGATGCAAAATACGACGTTGAGTTGTGGTGATCGGGTTGGGTGAAGGTATGGCTTGAACACATAATGGACAGAACAAATCGAAGAATAAATTGACCAAGATAAGTACTTTGGATATTAATAATCCAAGAGCTGTTCTGTTGTTTTGGTTGAGCAGAGAGGGAATTGGTTTAGTCACAACTGATTTGTGGGTTAACTTTTCATTTGTCAAAATTTGGTACAATTCTCGCACATATAGATCAACATATCACGAATAACCAGAATAATTTTAACATAAAACAAATTTTAATAGATAACACCAAAATATTAACCCTTTGCCTGTCCTGCGCATCATATGTGATGGAAAGGACATGTTATTTCTACCTCCGTGAATCCTATGTGGTTTACACGGGCGATGATTTTAAAAGAGTGATAAAACTAAGGACGCTTTAGAAATGTTTACTATTGAGCAGAACGTCTGAGGAAGGGAATGTTGTCCACCATATATGTTGAAGCTTGGATAAGCATGGAATAATAATAATAATAATAATACAACACAAAATGTACGTAAACAAAATGTATTGAAACAAGGAAAAAGGTACACAATATTTACAGTTAGTGTTGGTATATTCTTGGGAAGACTGTTCCTGCAGAATAGGTTGACTAAATAGCAGTCGGGCAGAGTCTCTCGAGTGGATCTCTTCTTACTTCTCTTTCTTCCGGTACCAACCCATATTTATATGGTCGGTACTCCACTTATGTAAATTAGGTGTATCGTACACAACAATATATGACCACAGGACGCTTGCCTGATTAATGTAATGTATCAAAGGAAAGACATTTATTTTTCCACTTTATTTAAATGATTATAGCCTTTGCATCACATGTGATGCACAGAGCATAGAGTAAATAACTTATGATTTGTACGTTCTTCACATGTTATTATGTGAAACACTATATATTCTATTTGGTAAGGGCACCTCGGCGTGGTGTAATGGTTATCAAGCTTGTCTCGCTGGATCAGTTACAACTGAAAAGTGAGTTCGATCCTCACTAGATGCCCCATACTTTCGGCCTTGTGCCACATCTAAGCTACGCTTGGAAAATAACTATATTCTATTTGCTAAATAAGCTGAGTTGTCTTGCAATTAGATATAAATCTGAAAACAAGCATAAACATTTGGATAGTACACACGAAAATGCCCTGGACAGGTAAAGGGTTAACATTATCACATCGTAAGATGCTTTAGGGTTTGAAAGCATTTAATGGGTGAGCCTCGAAAATGTGGAGCCCGTAGCATTTACTACTTTTCCTAATGGTTAACTCGGAGCTGTTTGCGTTTTACGCTCAAGTGCAAAACTTGTTAAATTAATTACCTCTTTTCATTTTTCGCATAGATTGAGAGTGATTGGCACTATGCTTTTCTCAGTACGTTTTATGATATTTGAAAACCAGAAAACAAGTGACTGCATCTTCGTTAATGCTGTATGGTTAATGATAGAGCATCTTATGCATACTGATACTGAAAAAAAGGGTCATGCAAAAATACTGAGCAACCAGCGAAATTGTCACCTTTCATCTCCTTTAAGATAAAAAGGGATTTTTTTTTTTTTTGAAAAATAAAAAGTGTTCTTTCTTATTGCAGAAAGTACAGGTCGTCAAAATATGGGGTTCGTAAATAGTGTTGCTGGATCGAATAATTGCCTCAATTCGATATGCCATATTATCAAGGTCCAGATTATCTCATTGGGTTTCTTTTGTATTCTTTACGCTAGTAATCCCAAAGCTCTTGGCGATAATGCGATATTCGTTGGAGCACTTATTTCTTCAGTTATCACCAAAATGCATCAATTATATTGAGATCAGGACTTTGTTCTGGCCATTCTTCCAAAATTTGAACATCTCCATCCACAAAAACCTTTTTGTTGCGCGTGATATGTGGCAAGGAGCAATGTCATGATGAAAAAATGTCTCTATCTTCGTAGTCTGACAGAAGATTACACCATAGTAAATTCGTTTTCGATATTTAGGTTTCCATCAACTTTAGCCAATTTTCTTCAACAATCGCTTTTGATGCAACCCCACAACATTACATATCCACCACCAAATTTTACCGTCATCATGGCGTATCTTGTATTGTTTCTTTCTCCACTGGTATTCATTGTTAAAATTACACCTTTAAGTGCCGACTCCAGGTGCGTCGCTGACTCCAGATGCGTCGCTGACTCCAGATTCGTCGCCGACTCCAGGTGCGTCGCTGACTCCAGATGCGTCGCCGACTCCAGGTGCGTCGTCAGTGTTTTTGCGCCCATGTCACGAGAAGTTTTAGGTTTAAATAAACAACAGACTTCTTCGATGGGCGACCCGACCGAATATGATCAGTATTCTGCCTGCAGTCAGAGTAAATTTTCCACCATAAAACGGCAACTAATCAAGTCTACACTTAGGGTATTCGATGTTATAGATCGGGTATGCTTGGTTGTACTGATTTTCCTACATGAGGCCAGGGTATTTTTTGAAGAATAAAAAAAAAACCCCAGACCAATGAATATATATACATTAAAAATAAAAAATATCTGAGTTATTATATTGGCTCATCTTACGACTTTAAATTCTTTATTATTTCTTATATGTTTGATCATTTTTCTCTTTTTATAACTTTCCTTTTTATTCTTAACGGCATTTAAAAAACGTTTAAAATAGAGTGATTAAAATGACTTACTCAGACTATTTATAAAAAAACAAAAACAAAAAGAAACAATCAAAAAAAAAACAAACAAAACTTCTAAAATACGGTATGAATAATTTGGGATATTGATTGATAATCTAATAAATTTCGTTTAAAAACTAAGAGAAATAACATTTAACTAAAATTGTTTAAAATAAATTTATTAAGATATTTACATGTTAAATACTAGTTAGAAAAGAAAACATAATAACGTCTAAATTTTAGTTAAAATCAGCTACTTCTAAAAATTATCCTTAATGGAAGAAATTTGTTTAAAATCTAAGAGAAATAACAATTAACTAAAATATTACATATTATTTTGCATAAAAATGTAACTGTTTTGCACTCATCACTAAAAAATTTACGTTTCGCCACTTTCAAGCATCTACATGTTCTTCTAACTACTTCAGTCTTTTATTCCAAATGTTTTTTGTTTAATGCTGGGTTTCCTGTGTGTGTGTTTTTTCTGCTATACGCCAGTTCAAGTTGGTTTTTCTCATAATACTCTGCTTATTGTACCAACTGAAACCCCACTGTTTAAAAATGCATTTACTCCTTACTTAACTAAAACAATAGTTGAGAAGGTGAATATGTTTGTGTGAATGTATGTTAGTTTGAATGAGCGTGAAAATGTGTGTGTATGATATATATATATATATATATATATATATATATATATATATATATATATATATACTAGCTTAAAAACCGCCCTATCAGGAGGTACATTTAAGCTAGCTTCTACGGAGGGCTCTTGATTGCGCCTTCGGCTTTTCCGGGAGATTGAGAGTCCCTAAGTTTTTGCATATTTTCGACATTGGAAGCTCACCTGGATGCCGTTTGATCTGGATTTTCATTTGCACGAAACCTTGTTCCTCGCTGCAGCTTTGGCTTTTTTTATTGCAATCTGGTCCTCTGTTGCCGGAGATTATCTTTTTGCAAGACATACTGCTGCTGTATGCGATAGGCAATAATAGACTACAGAAGAACTCAAAATTGATCGCTGCATTCCAGTATTGCATTAATATTTAAGCTAACCTTTTAAGAGTTCAACAATAATTCTTCTGCCGCCACTTAATTTAAAGACTACTTGATGTGCGTAGGTCCTTACTTTCCGTACAAAGAGTTATTTTAATTTCATTGGATTTCGCAGTTAATTTCGAATATCCCCCAATTTATTTCCAAGTTATAAAAATTGTTATCGTACAAAAAATTCGTCGCAAAAAATATCACGTAAAAAATCGCCTAAAACAATCATAGTAATGAAAAATTGGGAAACCAAAATTCCTGTAACATGAGCTATTGGAAATACAGAGTTGTCTCCCTTCCATTAAAATAGAGTGACACAGTGACACAATGACATTAATATATATATATATATATATATATATATATAGAGAGAGAGAGAGAAGAGAGAGGAGAGAGAGTGAGAGAGAGAGAGAGAGAGAGAAAGCATGTGTGCTGCTCCGACACCAAATCAATGTCTAAATTTCAAAAAAGGTGAAATCAAAGAAAGTCGCCGCCAATCCTGGTAAGACTTCTAGTTCTCTCAGAGTTGTCTCGCTATATAGGCCGAATAAGTCCGGTAAAAAAATATCTTGCTCACTTAGCCTAAAAGTGTGACTACCTCGAAGGGAAAAAATGGAATATAATTTCGATTGCTGTTAGCAAGCACATTTGTTTTTTAGTAAGAGTTCTTTATCTAAGCCGCTTGACACTAATTTTCAGTGGTTAGAAATAACAGAAAAGTCAACTAATACGCATCTACTCACTAAAAACAACATTTATGGTGTGACTATTGAGATCAACATAAAAAGATCTAAGAAAGGAAATCGATTTTCGATATTAAGTTCGTAGAATAAATGGGGGTTTAAATTGCTTTCAGACTGTATTTTCTAAGAGGAACATATATAGGGCGATTGAAAAATAACTCTCCATTTTTAAATACTTATAATTTATTTATTAGATATAATTTTCACAAGAAAGGGATATGAAAGGAAAGCGTTTAGCATGAAGTTTTATTTAAAATTCCATATCGGCACCGGATTTTGCTACCAGTTTTGCGTGTCGCCCAGGAATCGTGTCAAATGATTTAGCCAGGAACTCTTGTGATAGGGAAGACATAACTTCTTGTATTCGCCTTTCAAGTTATCTCAAAGTCTTGGTTTGGTATGGCAGACTTGCTCCTTTAACCAACCCGAAAGAAAGTTACAGGGTGTTAATACAGGACTCATAGGAATAATAGGGAGTTACTTTTCAATTTTGTGTATATATATATATATATATATATATATATATATATATATATATATATATATATATATATATATATATGAAGAAATATAGTTTTAAGGTGTGCTATATATATAAAGTGCTCAATATCAGAGATAGAGCGTATGTAAATATAAATATAAAAGTGAACATTGAAGTCAACACTCAGAGGCGACAGACTGTTTCATGCTAAACGCAATCGTCGGCCTGAAACAGCCTGCATGCAGTAGCAGCCATAATATATTGTCTCGTAGCTTATTTCCTTTGTTCCATTTAATCTTTATTTAAAAAAAAAAAAAACTATTATGTAAATTTTTGTAACTTTGTATAATATTTATGCATTACACCCTAATCTTTATTCGGTAAAAATTTTATTGCTAATCATGCATTACTTTTTAAGTAATACACAAAATTATGTCTTTGTTGTTTCCGTTCCTTATATTATGGCCGCTACTGTATATTTCTGAGATTGTATTGTATTGTAACTATTTGATCTATTTACATTATTCGGACTGTTCTCCTCATCTTTAATGTCATATTCACGACGTTTCGGTCGTTGTGAGCTCAGGCCTTCTTCTACGTTGGAATTTCGAATCAAACCTTTTATTTAGTCCACTAGGCTAGATTGTTCTAGTTCCACGTACCATGCCTTTTCTGGATATTGCCATATAGAGAGGGAAAGGGGAGATCACCACCCTCTGTAGGATAAGGTTGAAATAGTAGACAATATGAAGTTCTTCAAAAGTCTTGGTTCGGTATAGTAGACATGCTTCTTTAACCAACACCAAAGAAAAAAAGTCACAGGGTGGACACTCGTACATAAAATAGGGAGTTATTTTTCAATCACCCTGTAGTAGTTGGTGAACGTCGGAATCGTTGGCGATCCCATCGAAACGCTGTTAGCCCGGGTGTGAATGCTGCCTTAGTAGAAAAAGAAAGGGACGTCATATATATATATATATATATATATATATATATATATTACGATAAACGTGCAATCAATTTACAAATTCCTGAATTATTCACACAAAAACAAATACAAAGGTTAATGATTTAATTGGCGAGAAATCCATCGTCGCAAACAATTCAAATAATATACAAAAACCTCCGAATCCGTTATGAATGAAATGATCCTTGTTTTTATAAATTTCTGCCGTATTAGTTCTTATTTTACTACAAGCTTTCGTCTGTTCCTACAGACATCTTCAGGTATAGAATAGATGTTGTTCTTGTTTTTTCTCTTAGTAATAAGAGGACAACGAAAATAAATGTATTGTTGTATCCGAAAATGCTATTGGAAATGAGTTATTGTTTTTGGAGCGCGCAGTTAAATCATTAACCTTTGCATTTGTTTTTGTGTGAATAATTCATGATGGTATCAAATGACAATTGGAAAAAAATCTTACCTTTTGCCGACGCGTTTCGTCTTCCGATTTTTTCAAGGCAAAAATGAAATCGAAATGTTTTTGTTGTTATAGTTACATTAAAATTCAAAATTAAAATGATAGACGCTTGTGTCTAAGCCATTTTTCTGGTTAATGAAAATTACCTTTATAGTAATGGATTATTATTATTATTGTAAGATTTTTTCCCAATTGTCATTTGATACAAATCTGTCTTGTCCACAGAATTCATCTGGGATTTTAACTATATTGTCGACATGGAAATTCCGAGGAACAAACCTTTTTAAAAGCCACACTTCTAGGACGTGAACTAAAATTGAAAAACAGCATGTCTCGCATCACAGCGGAGAGACTTCGATCCGAAGTGACCAGAATTAATCAAAAACACATCAGAAGTTTAAAACTAAAATTCCATACTTTATGTGATCGCAGCTGTTGGAAGAATATGGGTAGAACGGATCTAGTTACCAATGTTTCCAAAACCACACTCAGCACTTTGGAGATTGAAGCCCTTAGTTTTGGTCTAAAGTTTGCAACTGGTTCAAAAGACCACAATATTAGCAAACTGATAAATATAAACTACAAACATAGTGATTCTGACTTCCTTAAAGTTTTTACCCAAGGCATTTTAGCTGCCTCTTTTAATGGCCAAAATATGGAATTCAATTTACCTAAGAGGTATATGAATGCCTTAAAATCCTTGTCTACGAATAATAACATTATTATATCTCCTTCTGATAAAGGAGGCGGTGTTGTTGTCATGGATACCATTGCTTACAACCAGAAAATGTTGGACTTGCTAAATGACAGAGACACCTATGAACAGATCACCTCTATACAAATTTCTAAGAATCTAAAAGAATTTAATAGGTCCTATAAGAAACTCATATGTAATTGTTGAAGCTTAAATAAGCATGGAATAATACAACACAAAATGTACGTTAACAAAATGTATTGAAACAAAGAATAGGTACACAATATTTACAGTTAGTTTGGTATATTCTTGGGAAGACTGTTCCTGCATAATGGGTTGACTAAATCGCAGTCGGGCAGAGTCTCTGGATTCAATTTCTTAATCTCTACTATCTTCCCCGTCTTCCGGTACCAACCCATATTTATATGGTCGGTAGTCCGCTTATGTAAATTAGGTGTATCATACACAACAGTAATGAAGATAAGATTTGGCTTTCCCTTATTAACTACCACCCGACCGTCCCTAAAATTTATGGCCTCCCCAAAACCCATAAGCTTAACATTCCATTAAGGCCCATCATCTCGGGTATAGGCTCAGCTCCTCATAATATCGCTAGGTATTTAACTAAATTTCTAACTCCAATTCTGGGCACCGTAAGTAACGCACATATAAAGAATTCAGGCTCTCTTTTAAATAAGTTGAGAAATATTGATATAGATAACAAATTACTAGCTAGCCTAGACATCAAATCTTTTATATACTAATATACCTGTTGATAAATGCATTAAACAATTAGAGAACCACCTTAAGAAAATTGACTTTAAGCTACCTATCTCTATCTCGAAATGCATCAAATTATGCATCCTTTGCACTTCACATTGTTTCTTCCAATATAATAATATTTATTATAAACAAAAATTTGGTTTACCGATGGGGAGTCCTCTCTCTGGATTCCTAGCATGCATATTTCTAGAATTTCTTGAATCTGGACCTTTTAAAGATGTCATTCCACCCGATACACATTACTTTCGATACATCGATGACATTTTATTTATCTACCCACATAAGCATGATTTAAACGAGATTACTGATAGATTAAATCGAATAGAACCTACTATAGAATTTACCTATGAACTTGAATCTAATAATTCCTTACCTTTTTTAGACATATTACTCATTAAAAATAAAAAAATAAATTAGAATTCAAAAGTATATTGTAAACCTACATGTAAAAATGACTATTTACATTTTTTACTCTCACCATGATACTAACACTAAGAGGGGTATTGTTATTGGATTCTATTTGAGGGCTCTTCGCATCTGTTCATCAAAATATTTAAATGATGAATTTACATATATTGAGGATACCTTTTCAAATCTTTCGTATCCGAGACAATTATTACAGAGAGCTAAAAATAAAGCGTTGAAAATTCACTCATCAGCGCAAAATGACACCTCAAAGGCCACTACAACTAGATCAATGAAAGATACAATTTCAGCTGCCTCTGATAATATTTCGTTTGGTCGCATCTTTTTACCAAATAACCATTTGACCGAACGTATCTCTCATAATCTAAATGCACTAAAATTAGAACTACTATATTACCTACTAGGACTATCCGTAGTTTATTAAATAGCACCAGCAGACAACATATTACATCCGATGCTTGCATCTATCAAATATCATGCAAAAATTGTGACCTAAAATATGGGGTGAAACAGGTAGGTCCTTAAAATCTCGTGTTTTCGAACATAAACGAGATATTCGTCTCGGTAATTTTAACAATGCTTTAGTTGTACACACAACTAAAGCAGATCATAATTTCGATTTCGATTCCGTGAAAGTATTAAAATATTTTCATAATAAAAATCTCAGGAGGATTTATGAAGCAGGTATAATATCCATCTCACGCACGGTGAATACTAGACCTGGTTTCTTTAATATTTCCCCTTTTTTAGCGAGATTGATGCTCGACAAGCATACACATGAGAATTTTAGAACCTAATAGAATTCTTTTCATTTCAAAATAATCACAAACATTTAGGAATACGTTATGAAAGTGTCGCCCATGTGACGACGGCGTGACCATGTTAGACGGAAGGCTGATCATTTTAAAAATTTTCAGTTATCTGTTCTGAATAAGACTTGTGTTTTTATGTCCATCGTATTTGTCATATTGAACTGAATTGTATTTTGATGAATATTGTCTTGAAAAAGGTTTATTAAACCGAAACGTCAGACGTCGACATTTCTTTCATTTTAACTACATTTAAGGATTTTTGTTTGTTTTTTTCAAAATTTCTTCATTCTGTCGGATTTATATCCATTTACACTTGCTTATATATATATATGTGTGTGTGTGTGTGTGTGTGTGTGTGTGTGTGTGTGTGTATAAATATAAATAAATATATATATATAATTATTTATATATTATATGTGCGGTACTTATTAGAAAGCTCTCAATATCAGAGATAGAGCTAACATATTTGGTTGGATAGATGTGAGTTTGTGACCCTGGGTTTCACGCTTTAGCGATCCCAGGGTCACAAACTGACATCTATCCAACCAAATATATATATATATATATATATATATATATATATATATATATATATATATATATATATATATCATATCATGCACACATTTTCACGCTCATTCAAACTAACATACATTCACACAAAACATATTCACCTTCTCAACTATTCTTTTAGTTAAGTAAGGAGTAAATGCAGTTTTAAACAGTGAGGTTTCAGCTGATAAATTTGATAACTGCGGCAAAGAGTTAAAAAGATTTATATGTTAGTTAATTTTTGTAATTCACAGGACGATTGAAAAGTACTCCCTATTTTATATATGATGAACTCTCCCGTTTTGTAAAAATTATAGTTAAACGGGAGAGTCCATTATATATAAAATATGGAGTTACTTTTCAATCACGCTGTAATAAAATAATATATAAGCAGAGTATTATGAGAAAAAACAAACAGGAAACCCAGCATTAAACAAAAAACATTTGGAATAAAAGACTGAAGTAGTTAGAAGAACATCTAGATGCTTGAAAGTGGTGAAACGTAAATTTTTTAGTGATGAGTGCAAAACCGTTACATTTTTATGCAAAATAATATTTTAGTTAATTGTTATTTCTCTTAGTTTTTAAACAAATTTCATTCATTAAGGATAATTTTTAGAAGTAACTGATTTTAACTAAAATTTAGACGTTATTATGTTTTCTTTTCTAACTAATATTTAACATGTAAATATCTTAATTAATTTATTTTAAACAATTTTAGTTAAATGTTATTTCTCTTAGTTTTCAAACGAAATTTATTAGATTATCAATCAATATCCCAAATTATTCATATCGTATTTTAGGAGTTTTGTTTGTTATTTTGTTTTGTTTTTTTGTTTTTTCGTTTTATTTGTTTTTTTGTTTTCTTTGTAAATAGTCTGAGTAAGTCATTTTAATCAGTCTATTTTAAACGTTTTTTAAGTGTAGTTAAGAATAAAAAGGAAATGATAACTAACAGCGATTTACAGACTGGATTTTTTTTGGTGGCTGGGCTGGTGTGTTTGCCTAAATTTTCAAGTATGATGTTTATTGGGTCTAGTACTTTAGTAAAGATGTTTTTGACGTCAAAGGAGGCTACTATTTTTTTCTTCTTTTTTTTTACCGAAAATCGAGACAGCGTTCTTTATTCCATGATCTGAAACGAGTAGCAAGTTCTTTTTTTATTCTTTTATCTTTCTACAGAAGACCGACCCACCCACCCCGCCAAAAAAACAACCTTGGAATTTTTGTTACAGTTATTTAAAACAAAAGCAAGGAATAGAAATTTTGTAGCTTAAAACAGAACAAAAGCACAAATGTTAGATGCTGGGTCCAAACTAAAGTCTGCCAAAATTACTTGTCATTTTTTCCGTCCTCAAGTTGGATGTTCTTTCTTAAAGAGAACAATGATCCCGAGTTGAAAATTTGATAACGGCGGCATCCTAGAACAAGAAAGGGTTAAAAAAATTATATGTTAGTTAATATTTTTAAATTCACATGATGATTGAAAAGTACTCTCTATTTCATATATGATGAACTCTCCCGTCTTGTAAAAATTATAGTTAAACGGGAGAGTCCATCATATATAAAATAGGGAGTTACTTTTCAATGACGCTGTAATAAAATAATATATAATACATTTTTAATTTTTATAGTTCATTCATATATATATACGATTGAAAAGGAACTCCCTATTTTATGTATGATGAACTCTCTCGTCTTGTGAAAATTATAGTCCATCATACATAAAATAGGGAATTGCTTTTCAATCACTCTGTAGCAAAATAATTGCTGTGCCGGAAACCTACCACCCCTCTTGAAGATGAACTTGTCTGCGTCTGTGAACAAAGACTTTAAATAGTGGCATGTCAGTTGACATGGGGAAGACAGATAGACAGAGAAGTTCTTAGCTGAGCTAGTTATTGACTACTCAGGCGATTTCTGTACCTTTTTACCAACCTATTAAAACCCTTTTTATTGTTACGTGTTATTTGGCGTTTGTCTCTACTAACCCCAAATCAACATCATAACAGTATTATATGATAATTTTTTGTGTGGGGCATTTTTTTTTTAACTTGTAGCTCACACCATAAAGCAAAGGAACTCTGTGCGTTATATGTATTGCTATTCGGGCGATCGTGTTTTAACGAAGGTTATGTGCCGCTTGGACAACCTAGTGTTAAAATTCTGGCGGCTTCGCACGCCTTCTACAATTGCCCCCGAGTCCGCCCTTTATGGCACCATGTTGGCGAGCTGACGGCTCGTCTCGCTCCCGAACATCTTGTGTCCATTGATCGCGCATACGCGTGTGACAATGTGTCGCCCCCGTGTTCCGGGGTGAAACGAATGGTGTTTCTGACGCTGCTAGCCACGGCTCGAATGGTGATTTGGACAACGTGATAGGAGGAAGTCTTGCGTGGCAATCGTTTTTGTCATCAGGATCTAATCCGATTCTTTGAGCATCAGCTCAAGATGAAGATTAGAACTGATAGAAAACGATTGCATTCAACAGTCGAAAGGTGGGTAAAAGAGGCGAGCTTGGTTCGTGTGAACGGAGCTAGCCTTGATTTTCTCTTCTAGGTCAACCTACGGTACATCTGTGGAACCCTCCACTTGGTTAGGTTAGACAAGTTTTTGTGTACCTAGTTAATATGATTAAGTGTTGTTCCCGGCCTGTTCCTGGCCACTTCTTTAGTTATGATCCAAGTCGGGATTCCCAACCTCCTCAGTTTGTTTTGGCCCCCTTTTCATCTCGACTGGGTCAGCTTTATATTTTCCCATTCCCGTATAATATTTTATCCTTTTCCCATTCCCTTAGCGAGAGAGCCTCTTGATTCTGTCTCCTGGGCAGAATACAGCGGCCTCTCTGTTTTGAGGGTTGGATGGGCCCTACTAACATCAGTTATGCTTAGTTTATTTTTGGTTGATATTTACTTTATTATTGGGTTCATCTCCCCCCCTCTCATTCTTCATTATTAGAATTTTATGTATATTGTTTATTATCATCAAATGGCATTATGGCATGGGGCGGTTTTTGTAGTTTCTCCTTGAGAGGATGTGGTATTATGGTGAATGGAGGATTGAATGGTGACGGATGAGTTCTTGTGGTGAATGTGGGAATTGTAATGTATGAAAGTGTCGTGAATCAGATTAGCTAGGTATAAGATAGCTAGTGAAGACCAGCCTCTACCCCTCCCCTTTTTCGTCCTTGTGCCACAATTTGTATATATTGCAAATAAATATCCTAGTGTTAAAATTCTGGTGTGTTAAACTTAATTTCTGTTCTCAGTTGGTAGAGCTGTATAAGTGTCCTGACTCGGATGTTGGAATTTTTATGACTATCCTGGTAATTCGTGATGCCCCAGAATCACATATTCTGGTTTAGTGAAAGAAACAGGACAAGCGACACGTAAGGTAAATAAGACTGGTGAATATTAACTGATATGGAAATCTGAATTAAAACAGATCTACCTCCGTGAATTGAATAAAGGGTTCGATTAGAAATGTCAAAAAGGTTACCGAGTACAAATAAAAATACCTGGAGATGCAGGAGAGTATAACGGCCGAAAAGTTGTGAATTTATTGACTGATTTTTTCTTACGGTTTATCAACCTTTTGCAGGTTATTTTAAGCCAGACAATAATTTTAGCCTATAAGAACCTTTGGAGATAATAATGATTTACTGATATAAATCCTACTAATTAACCTATCTGGTGGGAGATGAGGTGGATTCATACCTTTCCTTAAGGTTATTTGCATGTAAGTGAATATAACCAACCTGACTGAAACTGGAACTCGGCTCTCTGATTACCAATTCCAAACGGTTATCCATTACACCACCCGCACATAAAAGCTTACAGCGACTACTTCGACGTGGTGTAATGGTTAGCAAGCTTGTCTCGCTAGATCAATTACGGCTGAGTAGTGAGTTCGATCCTCACATGGCGTCCCATATTTTCAGCTTTGCACAACATTTATGCTACGTTTAGAAAATCACCATCCAAGCTTACAGCACCTAGTACTCTCAAGCGGTCACCTATCTAGATACTGACCAGGCTCGACGTTGCTTAACTTCGGTGATCATACGAGAACCGGTGTTTCAACGTGATATGGCCGTGAGCCTCGTTGTGAGTACAACAACTATAACAAAGCATGATCGTCCGAATAGTAAAGTATATAATAATGATAATGCTTCATTCCTATATAAATAACTAGCAGTAGAGACCGGCGATGCCCGGGAATGTAACAGTAAGAGATAGATCAAGTATCGACCATCATAAAGACTGAAAAATAAAATTGACAAAGATTATTGTTTAAGGCTGACGGACACGCATGTCTTAAGTAGGTTTTTTAGTGGGGGGGGTTACGAATTGGTCAAACCCAAACTCAAACAAAAACATTGTTTTCAATCGTTATGAGTCTACCGATTGAATAGAATTTTATTATAAACAATTGTCTTGTAAATGGAATTTTTAAAGCATTCTGAATGTTAAAATAAAGAAAAAAAGTGTGCAAGACAATAAGAAACACTACCTGCCAAAAAAAGTGAAGTTTTGTTGAAATCGGTTGAAAAATGTAGGAAATCCGATCCCATATATAAACGAACACACACACATACAAACAACCTGGGTTTTATAATAAGTATAACTCGATATGAGTTGTCTCCCTTTCATTCTGGCGACAGAATCGTGTTTTACCGTGTTTTCAAATTGATTTCATCCAAAAACAATTGTGTTTTTCCAATTTTTGGCACTGTCAGAATCACCGCAAGCTAATTTTACGCAGTCCTGTGAAGTTTTGTTGAAATCGGTTGAAAAATGTAGGAAATCCGATCCAATATATAAACGTACAGACACACAATAATTTATAATAAGTAAGATGATACAGTAGTCCACCGCTATTAGGCGGACCCGTTTACAGCGGTACCCGGTGTACCGCGGGTGGGTGGTGGACCCCAAGATTTTGCTTTCGTACCCTCAATATCGCTCACTTTTTTTTAGAAACTCCATCCTATTTTATCAATTTCAGGGCCAGCTTCCCGATAGACAGAACAGCGATCACCAGATGGGTCCTGATTTGTTTTAATAATTACACCCCTTTTTCACACATTTTACCTTAATTTTGATGATCAAAAAGTCCAAATTTTGCGAAATTTTAACACATCGCTCGTTTCATACTTAATCCAGTTGTATTGGTAATAATTACACATGATTACTTTATAATTCTATTTCGCCCACGATCAGAATTTCCTATAATATCTGACTAATTAACAGGAATTCAACCACTGCAATCAGTTACCACGGATGGAGTATAAATAGGAGTACTTTTCTCTGATTTATCATGTCCAACAGTAGACATCAAGAATTTCTTATAAATAAGCAAATATAAATAGCGCGTAGTAATTAGAAGGCCGCAATCGGGATTGCAAGAGGGACTACTTTTGAGGACGGTTAAAATTTATTGTATAAAAAATCTGCTGTAAAACACTGAAATAAGTTGAAATTTCGGGTAATTTGTTTTTAATCCCTGCACTAAGTACCTAATAACAATTTCCCGAATAGTTATATTTACGTGTAAATTTACATGCTTAATTCGAAAATAACAAATAATATTTTTATAAAATCTACTTTTTTTGAGTTATCGACAATAAAATTTCGGACTCATTCGCTTCGCGGCAGCCATTACTGGCGTTGTTTGCATATATTTGCAGTGGAACAAACATTCATTTGTCTCGATTATTGCGCACGTACTGATGCAAACAACGCCAATGATGGTTGCCGTGCTGTAGCCGACAACGACACGAATGAGTCCGAACTTTTATTGTTGATATCTCCGAAACGGTAGATTTTATAAAAAAAAAAATTTTGTTATTTTCAAATTAGGCATGTAAATTTAGAATAAAAAATAAGTGTTCGGGAAATTTTCATTAGGTAACTCTAAAATTTGCTGTTTTTTTTTTTTTTCTGTGGGGCACCCTAATTATAGTTAAACGGGAGAGTCCATCATATATAAAATAGGGAGTTAGTTATGTTAAAGGAAAATGTGCAAGTCAGAAGCCAGAAAAAAGCGTCGCCAAGCTTTTTCACCTGTCAAGATGGGCTTTGCTTCTACCGCAATGTGACATGTCTGTTCGAGATATTTGGAATCACCCGTAACCACGAGTGTCGCCTGTTCGTAAACAGCTCATCCGGAAGCCTCAAAGCCGTGCTGCTTCATAAAGGGGAACACGTACTCATCTCTTCTTCTGGCTCACTTGGTGCAGCTCAAAGAGGAATACAGCCATGTCAAGGTCTTGCTAGATGCTTTGAAATAAAAAGAATACGGTTGGGAGTTTATCGGAGACTTCAAAATTGTGCCCTTCCTGATGGGTCTCCAAGGCGGCTTTACCAAGCTACCGTGTTATATTTTCCCTTCGGATTGCAGAGACAGCGCGGCACACCATCACAGGCAGGACTAGCCACAGCGGAATGAGTTTATTGTTGGGAGTAACAACGACAAATAGGAGCCACCGTTGGACCACCGGAAAGTATTGTTTCCTCCACTGCACTTAAAATTGGGCCTTATGTAACAGTTTCTCACAACTCTAGATAAGGAATCTGCAGCCTTCAAGTACCTCCAAGACTTCTTCCTTAAGCTGTCTGCGGCAAAAGTCAAAGCTGGCGTCTTAGTCGGACCACAAATAAAGGAGATGATAGAGTGTGAGGAATATCCAATAAAGATTACACGGATAAATCGGCGTGGGACATCTTTGTCGCAGTGATTCAGGGCTTCCTGTGGAATCACAAGGCCAAAAACTAAGTGGAGTTTGCTGAGAGTGGTGAAAAACTACGGCAAATGGGCTCCAGGATGTCCTTCAAATCCATATCCTTGACGCTCATCTTGATAAATTTATAGAGAACATGGCGGCGTACTCAGAGGAGCAAAGCGAACGCTTCCATCATGATATACTGGATTTTGAATGCCTCTACCAAGGATCGTACAAAGAAAACATGATAGGAGACTATATTTGGGAGCTGATTCAAGAAAGCAATTTACAGTATAACGTAAATCCCGAAGAACCACTCACTTTCTTGTGGTCTCTCTTGTATAATCCAAGAATGAATAAATGCCACTTTTCAATCATATTTCGTTTTGTTCCTACTTTCTATGAACGAGAATGTCCACATTCACCATTTTTCATAATGGGAACAGATAAATTTTAGAAATGTCATTAACTTGGTCGCAAAAGTAAAGTTTGAAGGAAATATTAGCAATTTTTCATATTTTTTAGACCTAAGCTAATTAGGAATAAAAGTTGCTACCTGATGTAATGATTATGCATACACCTGGGTTCCCCCTCACAGTAATATGATTGGCTGGTGTCAGCCATAAATACAGACTGATGTGGAGGTACATAGACGGCACCTATTGCCTACGCCTATTGCTTACCACTACGACGAGGACCAGTCCATTAGGATTACCTGCTAGATTGTCCTACCCGGTTACAGTAGTCAACAACGACTTTTCTATTTCGAACAAATATATCCCTTTCCAGGACATATCACTACCCAAGGACAAAAATCATGTTACACAGGGTAATTACTCATCTAAAAATTCCCGACAAAATGCATCTCCCTTTTCATAAGGCTGGTTCTTTTCAATCGATCTACAATCTCTGTGTTAATGTAACGCTATTCTTAACACGGTCAATCAAATGATTCTGTATATTTTTTCATCTCTGAAGTTGTTCCTATTCTCTCCAGCTTCCATATTCGCAACAACTATATATGTATATATAATTGCAAATAAATGAATAAAAAGTTCAGACTTATCTTCTGGCTCTGAGTTTCACAGAAATAAATCTACTTTTCTGGACAAGAAAAATCAACTGAATTTGTTAACATATCATATCTGTTTGTTTTTTTTAAATGTGTTATATAGAAGAACCTTGAGAATTTGAAAGAACATTATTTGAAATTCATTCGTTCTTAAGGACTTTATTACGGAACATAATCTAATCTGATTATGTGTATTAGATAATTGTTCCGTTACAGAAAGAACATTTTTTAGTGGAGAAGGTAATGACTTATCCGGTGTCAAACATTAAATTATTCTTATTACTTAAATCCTGGTAACTACCTCCACTTGTATATAAAGATATTACCATTGAGGCATTTAATGTTAGAGGACTTTGGTAATAAAAAACAAAAGTAAGAACCATTGGATCGGAATGTTGATAGTAATAACGTATGTTGTCTCCAAGAAGCCAAAAATAAAGACGGACTTGATATTAATATTGGACTTAGACATCAAAAGATTATATAGCCTTGGAAAGAGGCGATAAATATTAATGGAAATGGTTTTGTCATGAATACCAAAATGGAAGAATAACATCTATAGATGTTGGATGAACAACTATTGCTAGGTCAGGAATGTTGATTCAGTTTATCGTGCTAGACAATTTTTCTCGTTCAAATCTATCTTACACATTTATAAGTCTACCATTTGTCCATGCATTGGTCTGATGCTTCTGCTATGTATTTAAAGATTTTTGATGAACTTCAAAGAACAATCTGCAATGTTATCGACCCTGAACCGGCATCTCGGCTCCAGTCACTTTTCCCACCGCCGTAACGTAGCTTCCTTTTGCCATTTTTATAAATATTTTCATGGTAATTTTATTAAATTTACTCTATGTCTAGGTACGACTTTATGAATTTAAGCACTCTACTAGATTGGCAGTAAGAGTTCATTTTACAGTTTAAATGGCTAGATATAACTTTAAGTTATCTGCTAACAATTTCTTCTCTCGTTTGTGGAACTCTCTTCCGTTTTCTGGCTTCCTAGACAGATTTAATCTTCAAAAATTGAAATCAATGGCGATCGTTATCTTCTGTCTTTCATTGTTCCGTTCTTTTAATGTTTTCTCTTCTTAATAGATTATCTTTTTTTCACTCATTAATCCACTTGCGCATTAATGCCTTTATTGCCTTGCTTGGGTTGAAATGATTTAAAAAGAAGAACTATCAATAAAATGCCATCATTAACTGTAAAAACTTTCAAGAGATTTGAAAACTTACATCGTTTTCGGAAGTTAGAACATGACAGAGATGTCTGGAGAAGTCTGATATAAGTTGTTTGCAAAGTAAGCTGGTTTGTAGTGTGTCTTCAAGTCGAAACATCTTGATGATGATGATGATGATGATGATGATGATGATGATGATGAAAGAAATTTGGGTAAGAAAAAAGTAAATAAATATAGTAAACAGTTCTGCACTATTTACATTATTCGGACTATTGTCCTTATCTTTGTTGCCATATTTATCACAACGTTTCACTGTTGTACGCTACGGCCTTCTTCAGTTGATTGGAATGTCGAACTGAACCCTTTATTTCGGTTGTTGGGGGAGACTGTTCTAGTTCCACGTGCCATGTCTAATGGATGTCAGTTATCAGTTAATTCACCTCTTCAAGTTCTCCACTGCCTTAACCAGGTATTGATCTCACAACTCTTTGGGTCCTGTCACTGGATCTAACCAGCGCCTTTATCCACTGTGCCATGTGTCCTTAAATGTTGTGGTAAATATGGCAACAAAGATGAGGACAAAAGTCCGAATAATGTAAATAATGTACAAAATACCTCATCTCAGAAATATAGACAGATACTGAAAGACCGAAACGTTGTAATAAATATGGCAACAAAGATGAGGACAATAGTCTGAATAATGTAAATAATGTACATAATACCTCATCTCAGAAATATAGACAGATACTGAAAGGCAAAAACGTTGTAATGAATATGGCGACAAAGATGAGGACAATAGTCCGAATAATGTAAATAATGTACATAATACCTCATCTCAGAAATATAGACAGATAATGAAAGGCAATGTTCGAACATGTATCGCCCTTTGACATCAATCTGAGACACTTAGCCCTAGGCTATCGGCGCACGCTACTGGAAATTTTAATGCATTATATACCTGATATAAGCATTATCCCCTGCCAGAGTGGTCTATTCATTATGAAGAGCTTAGCATTATAGCAGCAGCAGCCATCAAATACCCTTTCTTCCAAAGATCTCAACAGACGAACAGAGCGCATAAATATATATATATATATATATATATATATATATATATATAAACCCCAGAGAGACAGACTATTTCGCAGTATCACAGCTCATCATAGTTTCTAGACATGCGATTGCTTCAAGCCGGGATCGAAACCCGTTCGATTTGATATCAGTCGGAGCTGGGTGCGATAGGTAAATTATTGCCATTTTATATTTTTAATTTCGCGCATGCGCGTTGTTTGTTTTCGATTTCGTCGACTCCGGAGAATCAGTTGGGCACTGTCTGAAAAAAAAGAGCACTATGATGAACGTCAGAAATTTGGAAATGGCATGTTGTACTGCTTGGCATTCATGTCGGAAGCTCCAATACGGACATTTCAGAATGTTTGGGTGTCAATCTGAGTACAATGCAAAGGATTCAGAAAGTGTTAGATGAGTTTAATGGTGATTACATAGAGTTAGGCAGCCCGGGAAACTCACTCAAATCGTTCTGATAAGAAAATAACTCTCGAATTTGGTGTTGAAATACTAAAGAGTAAATTTTAGTACTTCAAGATATTTTTGTGTCATTTTGGTAAATATATCTGTTAAAATGAGATGTCAGTGTTATGATTGTTTTGTTTTTTTTTGCGTCATTTAGACGACATCGTACCAGGGATATGTAATTTAGACGACAATTTATCCATCGCACCGGATATATGTAATTTATACGACAATATATCCATCGCATCCCGATATATGCAATTTAGACGACAATTTATTCATCGCGTCCGCTGTGTGTGATTTGGACGACAATTTATCCATCGTGTGCGTAATTTAGACGACAATTTATCCATCGCACCCTGTATATAAACAAACAGGTTTTGTTAACACCGACAATTCATTTAGTTTTATGCCAGAATTAACTTTAAAAAGTCTACTTATCTTATGCATCCAAGCTGTCACGAGGGTCGTTATCAAGAATTGCGTGTTATTAGTTTTACGTGTTATTAGAATTAGTTCTTTAGTAAATTCCGTCGTTTCTTATCCTATTAGAACCAATTTCAAGCCACTTAAAGGTGACGCCATCTATAACGGCCAAACTGAATTTGTACGTACATTTTTTATACACACTTCAATACCCGTTCTATGAAGAAAGATACACTATTTTATTTTGGCTGGTTTCCTTATATTTCAACAACTTTTAGAATTTTGATTCTTTTTTTAACCCAGGGCATTTTCGTGTAATCTATCCAAGTTTTTAGAGTCATAACTACAGCAAGGCAATTCAGCTTATTTGGCATATGAAATGTGCTAATATGTAGTTTCACATAATAGATACGTACGAATCATAAGTTATTTAAAATACGCTCTGTTCATCACGTGGAGTGTGCAAACCGCTCTCTCGAGTGGTTTACACACTCTGATACTTACCGGGCACAAGGATCCGTTCCTGCGCTGGTAGTATCACAGCTATGACTCGTTTGGACCAGCTTCGACCAGCTATGACCAGCTAAGATCAGCTGTGACTAGCTTAGACCAGCTCTGACCAGTTTGGACAAGCTATGACCAGCTAAGACCAGCGACCCGAGTGAAGACACTCGGGCCCCCACGTTAAAAACTGACCTTGTGTCACAACCTGACTCAGTGGTGGAGGGGGTGCCAATTAAATCTCCACTCTGTTCATCACGTGATGCACAGATTTTTATTATGTGAAACACTACATATCAGCCAATTCCGGGTGCCTTGAGGTGGTGTAATGGTTAGCAAGCGTGTCTCGCTAGAACAATTACGACTAAGTAGCGAGTTCGATCCTCACTAGATGCCCCTTGTACCACATGCAAGCTACGTTTGGAAAATCGGTATATTAGCAAGTTCTATTTGCCAAGTAAGCTGAGTTATCTTGCAGTAGTTATAAATTTGAAAACAGGCGAGCGTCCTGTGGTCACTCTCAATCTGTCCCAGAAATTAAAAGAAGAATTTATTTAAGGTGGCGCAAAAGTTTTGCACTTGAGCGTAGAAACCCAAACGGCACCGAATTAACCATTAGGAAAAGTAGTAAATGCTACGGGCCCCACATTTTCGAGGGTCACCCTTTAAATACTTTCAAGCTCTCCAGCATCTTACGATCTGACAAGGTTAACCCTTTGCCTGTCCAGGGCATTTTCGTGTGTACTATCCAAATATTTATGATTGTTTTGATATATATATATATATATATATATATATATATATATATTGATCGTTTCACCCCAAGAAAGGCGGGAAGTCACTAGGATGCAAGGGGTTACAGAAAATTTGGAGCAATATCAGATAGGAGTGATAGAAGAAAGGATGAGGAGAAGGATAGTGGATAGATCAAGGCAACTGGAGATGTCGCTTCTCATTACATTTGAATAGCTGGAGATTATAGCTCTCAGGGAAACTAGAATAGGGAAGGGAGTTCCACGGGCGAGAGGTGCGAGACATGAAGCTATTGAAGTAGAAGAGACGGCTACGTTTAGGAGTTTCGACAGTGAAAGTGTGAGAGCGGGATGCCAGCCTCGTCGGGCGCTTGAACTCATGAAGTCTGGGAACCAGCGAATGCAGCTCCTCGGAGCAATTGCCATGAAAGTATTTGTAAAACAGACAGAGAGAGGCGACGGCGCGTCTGTGAGAAAGTGACTGTAGACGGGATTACATATCCGCCTCTGTAGCCTATCAAGAACCCCGAGGCAAACAGAAGGGGCTCCAGACCATATATGGCAGCAATATTGCAAAGGCAACTCAGCTTATTTGGCAAATAGAATTTGCTGATATATAGAGGTTCACATAATAAAAACCTTTGCATCGTATGTGATGCACAGAACGTACAAGTTATTTACACTACGCTCCGTGCCACATGTATATGCAAATGTTACAATCATTTCAATAAAGTGGAAAAATAGATATCTTCCATTTAAGACCTTACATTATCACTCAAGTGTCCTTTAGTCATATATGATGCACAAAATATTAGATCAGGCCTTTCCTCATACGTCCTGCTCAATCGTAGACACTTTTCTTAACCCTGCGTTCCCTGAACAATATTAATCCTTCCGCCTGAGCTCCTGACTCAAAATTCGCAAATATGTAATGTTTCACGATAGATATAAAAATAGTTACAAGTGTTTACCCACCGTTCAACCGGTAGCTGGGCATTCCGTCATTTTTCTCTACCTCCGGTAAAGCGGTGGTCAGGGCCATAGTTTTACAACTCTTTTAAAATCATCGCTCGTGTAAACCACATAGGATTCACGGAGGTAGAAAGAACATGTCCTTTCCATCACATATGATGCACAGGACAGGCAAAGGGTTAATATTTTGGTGTTATCTATTAAAATTTGTTTTATGTTAAAATTATTTTGGTTATTATTTGTGATATGTTGATCTATATGCGCGAGAATATATCAGCTTTTGGATTATTAATATCCAAAGTACTTAACTTGGTCAATTTATTCTTCGATTTGTTTCTATATATTTAATATGTTAAAGCCATTATGTATTGACCACCTTCTTACTCACCATAACTCAACGTCGTATTTTGTATCTACTCTCTCTCTCTCTCTGGTCTTTTTATTTCAATACATCAACCTCATTTTGTAAGCCTCTACCTTGAGCGGCTCTTGGGGCTTGTATGCGTTGTACAATAGTATAAAAAATAAAACAAAAACTTTATAAACCTAAATGAAAAGATTCTTCCATTTTGATAGGGAACATGCTGTTCTTTTATCCAAATCTCTAGAATGAAGCAAAAAGCGCCTACGAATCGTACAGAAGAAACGATCGCTTACTGAATACGCAACAATATCTTATTATAATTCTGCTAGTCCCTTCCTCTGTTGGCACGACCGTTATACCTTGCCAATACCTCATAAATAATGAACTATTCCGTTTTGTCCGCATGGAAAGACGGAAACGGCATATCATTGATGCTACTCGGCTGCTATATGCAAATGAAAGAAAAAAAGAAGTCTTTATTTAATGCCTCTTGCTAATATCTTATATATAACAGACTATTCCATTTTGATCACGTGGAAAAAACGGAAAAGACATATCAGAGACGCTACTTTTTTCTCACTCGATAAAATGGAAGTTTTCAATTTCAAATCTTTTCATTTGTACCCTCTTACTTCTTAAAATAAAGACCAGCATCCTTACTTATAAGTATTGCAATATCTGTTAAAGTTGTCAAGTTCGAATATTTAACGATGTGATAGTGGAATTTCTGCAGACATCTTATTGTCATAGAACTTGCCATGAGCTTCTTACGCAATCATTAACTTAAAAATTAAGATTCATCAGAAAATTCAACTAATAAATCCGTGAAATTTTTAACCGGTATTTGTAGTAATAGTATTAGGTTGGTGCAAAAATAATGACGTAATAATGTCGTTTTTGACGTATAACGTCAAAAAACGACATTATTACGTCATTATTTTTGCACCAACCTAATAAATATATATATATATATATATTTACAATGTTTTTTTTTTAAATTTAACTTCCTTTTTTTAATGATATTTTCTTCTTTTTTTTTTTTGAAACCCTCTGGCGATCTTCAGAAACATTTTTGCAACCTTTGTTTGGAACTCAACCATTGATTTCGAAATCAGTCTTAAACGAATTAAATATTTAGGACAACTAGTTAAAGCGACCATGTCAATCGGTACATATTTTAAGAAGCAGATAAAATAAAACGTGCTAGTTAGAAACTTGATAACAATAAATAAATGAGCTTTTTACGTCTCTAAGTAGTATTTATAAAATCAGAATCCCTGGGGATAGTTTTAAGACTGTACAATCCCTTAATTATATACTACGCGAACGTCGCGTTCCTAATAACATACATTATACGATACAGACTACTCCAACAACATATACTTAAATTGTTTCAGCATCAACGTATTGTTTCGGTTTAAGATACGGTTATCGTTAAAGCTATAGTTAAAGCTATAGTTAAAGCTATATTTAAGGCTATAGTATATATGAATCTATAAAACAGGCTATAAATATAATTATAGAAATGGCTTTTAACCCATGAAAATTTCACGGTCTTCTTATTTTAATTTTTTTAAAGAATCCTTAATTCTTAAGTTAATGGTTGAGTAAACTCCTGGCGAGTTGTAAGTCAATAAAACGTCTCTAGTAATTCTCCTTATTACATCGTTAAATATTTGGGCTTAACAACTTTAAAATATTGCAATAACAATCATAAATATGAATGCTGGTCGTTATTTTAAGAAGTAAGGGGATACAAATGAAAAGATTTAAAATTGACAACGTTTTTCCGTTTCAATGAAACTGTCGTTAAACGCTTCTATCTTTCTTTTCTTCTTTCTTTTTTTTTTTTTCTCGCTGAAACCAAGTGGTGTCTTTCCCGCTCTCTCTACGCGCAATCAAAACGGAATAGTCCATTATTTATGAGGATAAAAAAAAGGTCACGTGAACTAACGAAGTGGGGAAAAGCATAATTATAATAGGAAACTCTAGATCAGTGGTTCTCAACCTTTTTTTACCCATGGACCCCTTTCCCCTTCTTTTTATTTTGGTGGACCCCTTCATAGCTATTGGACATAAGAACAATTTTCTATTCTTCACTAATATAAATTTTAAGGTTTTAATTATCAACGAAATAGTATACGATTAAGCTTCATTTTTAAATGAAAACTAATTTAATACAAATAAAATATTCTACTATAATTATAATAATAATTATTATTACTATTTTTAATTAACACAACAATTGTATTTTGCCTGTGGACCCCCGGAAATATTACATGGACCCCTAGGGTCCATGTAGACCCCGGTTGAGAACCACTGCTCTAGATAAATATATAAAGTAATTAAAAAGGCTATAGAAATAGCGAAAAGGCTATAATATTTATAAAGCTATAATAAAAGGCTGTTGCTATAAGTAAAATTATGTAATTTAAAGTAAGTCTAATCAGTTTGATTAGTGTCAATTTTATTTGTTAATCATCTTTGAAGTCCCTTTCCGCTTCCCATCAGCATGGCTGATGCTAACCTCCAGGAGAATGACCAGTTTTACCTTCTCGGGTTAACATTCTCGGCTGACTTGAAGCGGAAAGATTATATTGAATCCATTGCTAGGTTTGCTGCTAAAAAAGTTGGTTTACTGTGCCGTGCAAGACAATTGTTATCTCCAGAATCTATCTTACATATTTATAAGTCTACTATTCGTCCACGCTTCGAATATTGCTGCCATATATGATCCGCTACACTTGCTAAATATTTAGAGATTCTCGATAAAATCCAAAGAAGAATCAACAATATTATTGACCCTTACCTGGTATCTCGAATTCAGTCATTTTCACATGGCCGTAATGTAGCTTCCATGTGCCGTTTCTTCATGGTAATTGTTCGGATGAACTCTCCACTATGGAACCTAGACTAGAATTGGTTTCCTCACCAAGATATCGTAATGAGGAGGGTGCCTATAACACCTAACATGATTAAAAACAACGTCCTTGCTTTGAATATTGCTGCCATATCTGGTCTGGTGCTCCTGCTATATAATTTAAGATTCTTGATTAAAGCCAAAGAATATACAATGTTAATGGTCCTAACCTGGCATCTCGGATTCAGTCACTTTCCCGCCGCCGTAATGTAGCTTCCCTGTACCTTTTCTATAAATTCTTTTATGGTAATTGTTTTAATGATTTTTTCGCTATCATGCCTTGACTTTAGGAATTTAAGCGTAGTATTAGAATGGCAACAAGGTCTCATCAATTCACAGTTGAATTGGCTAGATGTAACCATAAGTTCTATGCTTGTGGAACTCTCTATCGGCTCCATGCTTTCCAGACAGTTTTAATCAGCAAATATTTAAATGCAATGTCAATCGTTATCTACTGTCTTCTTGGTTACTCTTCTTCTAATGTTATCTCTGATTAAAATGTATCTTTTTATTCTTTCACACTCAGTTGTCCCTTGTGCCTTAGTGGCTTTATTGCCTTACTTGGCATGAAACGAATGAACTGTCGAGGGTGGGGGCAGAATGCTGTCAATAATTGTTGTGAGGAAGTGGGGGTTTTTTGTTTTTACTTTTGTTGTTTTGTTTTGTTTTGTTTTTTCCTATTTTGCATAAAACTTCGTCGTTGATCTCATGTTCAGTCCGTGGCAATCTCAGCATCTTTCTGCAAAACTATATTTCTGAAGTCACTTCTTCATCTGTGAGGAGTTTGTCTAATATTCTCTGCCATATAGGAGGACCTATATTGCATAACAGAAGAATATATAAGAAATGATGATCCGTATAGTATAGAAGATAGACTAGAGATAGCCAACACTTCAGACGTCACGCGACTTTCTCTATATATGCGTTTCCGCTATGGTCATGTTCAATAATGCCGACACTTGTGTTTGAACATAGATCGTCTGTGTTGTTCACTGGCGATCTATGTTCAAACACAAGTGTCGGCAGCGACCTTTCAGTCAAATATAACACTTTGATTACTGATTTAATTTCTTGGTTACTCATTAATTAGTTTGGGCCAACGATATAACTTAGTTTCAATTAAGGAGACTCACATGATCAGAAGAAATGTTAATATTTACTTCCCGTGTATAGCTAAACAACTTGTAAGGTTAAACATCTGTATAAATGTATGTTATACATGAGTAAATAGCGTATTTGTTTTGATATATATATATATATATATATATAAGGATATATTTTTTCATTTCCCGACGAGGTAAGATTTAACATACAGGGTGCGATGGATAAATTGTTGTCCAAATTACGCAAGTAACAAATATATTTACCAAAATGACACAAAAATATCTTGAAATGGTAGAGTAAACTTATTCAATAAAACAACCATTGGCCTCAATCACGGCCTCCAGTCGACTTCGAAATCTCCTGCAACTCTTCTGAGCGGTCTCCTTTCTTAAGCTGTTGAATGCTGCCATAATCCTTGCCTTCAGTTCATCTTTGGTGTTACAAAGAGCTTTGTTGGTCTCTCGTTCAACTGCGCTCCACAGATGATATTCAAGGGGTTCGCACTCTAGGGAGTTAGGTGGCTAAGTGTAAGCGGTGATGTGGTCGCAGAAATTTTCTGAAAGCCATGATTGGGTTCTCCTACTTGTGTGGCATGGTTCAGAGTCTGTTGCCAGACACAGGATCTTCCAGCAACCACCCTCTTGACCCAGAGCAGCCCTACCTCCTCAAAGCACTTGATGTAGGCCTCCATGTTGAGTCTGAGGTCCTGTGGGAAGATGAATGGAGGCATAACGTCACCATCACTAGTGATCACACTGAACAGATTTAT
The DNA here is from genome assembly GCA_903632075.3 of Acanthosepion pharaonis. Classification (NCBI taxonomy): domain Eukaryota; kingdom Metazoa; phylum Mollusca; class Cephalopoda; order Sepiida; family Sepiidae; genus Acanthosepion; species Acanthosepion pharaonis. Next base: position 2,144,078 of record CAHIKZ030000535.1, on the reverse strand, counting down.
AATCACCATTAGACTCATCCAATTATTTCCGAATCCGATGCACGAGAATTTACCCATCGCACACTGTATAGTGATAAAAAAATTAGTTTCTTCGGTACTTGACTTTTGGCTTGCCATTGATAATAGTAATGGTAATATAAGCCGTTTCCCTATAAGGAAACATTTGACATTCATTAACGAACTTCTCTTGAAATTTATAAAATCTCTCTCTTAAATCAATTTTTCGGGAAAATAGCATTTTCAAGTCCAGTAGCTATTATTGCGATAGATAGATAGATAGATAGATAGATAGATAGATAGATAGATAGATAGATAGATAGATATGAACATTGAGCAATAAATTATATGAACAAAAAATAGATATGAACATAGATACAGAGATAGATTGATAGATAGATATGAACTGATGGAGATAGATAGATAGATAGATAGATAGATAGATAGATAGATAGATAGATAGATAGATATGAACTGATGGAGATAGATAGATAGATAGATAGATAGATAGATAGATAGATAGATAGATAATGAACAGAATGAGATAGATAGATAGATAGATAGATAGATAGATAGATAGATAGATAGATAGATAATGAACATAATGAGATAGATAGATAGATAGATAGATAGATAGATAGATAGATAGATAGATAGATGATATTGGTAATAGTAATGGTAATATTAGCCGTTTCCCTATAAGGAAACACTTTTCATCCATTGACCGAGCAGCCAGTACTGCTTTCGGTTAAAATTTGTAAAATATTTCTCTTAAAACATTGTTTCAGGACAATAGATTTCTCGAATTTTTTTTCATGTCCAGTACCTGTTAACGCTCTTTCCAGTATTGATGGAAGAGGCATCAGACAATACCTCGCTCCTCTGTCTTCTAGGTGCAGTAGGGAGGTGTAGCCTACTGTACCGTTTCCCCTGTTAGAAAGCATCATTTTCTTTTTTGCCACTGGGCCAAATAATATCATGTGTATGTATTTATTCATTTAAAATATTGAGTAGTGTGTCCAATGTGATTCGGATTTACAAGCAAGATCCTTTGAGATTAATCTTTTAATTCTTTTTGTTTTTTGTTTTTTTGTTTTTTTCACAGTAAGTTTCATCGTATACAAAATTCGGGCGGTGCACTCGTGGTAGAATGTTACGTTGAGGGTTAGTTTATATCGATAGGAGGGGAAGATAATGGTTAACTCTAGAGTTGAACAGACTAAGATTGTTGTGATCGGGGATATATCCTCTTGAGAGTCTGTTCCACAGGGCAGTGGTTCGTGGGAAGAAACTGAGTGAAATTTAATTCTCGCCAATGGAATACAGAGGGAATGTGGGTGGTCTGAGACTATGCGGGATGGGTCCTAGCCGTGATGGTTAGACCAGGCAGAAGCAAGGAATGTAGTTTGTCCGAGCACAATAATTTTACGTGTTTAGCATCATATTCTTATTATTAGCGATAAGGTTAGTATACTTTTAGATTGTCTGATGTCTAAACACCTGCCCGATCACCAACTCTTTTGCATTTGGGATCAATCATTATATTCTGACTTAGAACTATGATTCTCATCATTGACTGCCGTAGATATTTTGTGGACACGACGTTTCCGCCAAGTACTCACTGGTCATCTTCAGGCGTTCATTACTTTAGCTATTTCATTAACTGTTTCCGTACAAGAAAAATTCGGCTTTCCAACAAAAAATCTACAAAATCTTTCCTTTTATAAAATGATTTTTTCTGGAAGAAGAGACTTCTCAAAATCAACTGTTGTCTTGTTCTAGTGTAAAGACACCCGCCCAGACTTTCAACCAACCACCAATGGTTACCGACCACACAATGGTTACTCCGCGTGGCATCTCGATTCTCAATCTCGTTTGTGTACACTGAAAACTGAGAAAGGGCCTGCTGCACGCTCACAAGGTAAGAAGATGGACAACAAACCCAACGTCGTGAATAAAGATGCTTGCTTGCCATGTATGTAGATGTTATATTCAGAGTTTCGCTTTCTACCCTAGCTGGGTAGATAGTCGACAGAGAAATGCTACGTAAATCTCATAAATCAGGTTTTTTTCCGGACCAATTCCTCGCGTGGCTGGCAATGCGAACGGGTGGTGTCGGATCCACGCGACAAACAAGTCTGTCTACTGCCAAGGGTGGACCAAAACAGACCCTCAAACCCCAGGCATTAGTGATAATAGAGACCAGCATCCGGATATAATCTATGTTCAGTTTGCTGTCCTTTGGTCTCCCCAAAAATCCCTTATCCACTCCTGTCAAAGAGGGATTTCAAAAGTAAAAATCTACTGGCTATCAAACAGAAATACTTGAGATTGATATAAAAACACATCTTCCTTTTCTCCGTAGTTGTCCATCGTATCACATAATTATTGATAAGCGTTTCCTTACTAACCTTTTGTTTCAGGAAGTGTGGAAAGCCAACAATTTGATTACATCATTTTCCAATCTAACTATGTACTATCCTTTTTAGTTGTTACTGCTGTTGGATCTTCAAGTGATGTGCGTTTTGCTATTTCTTAACTTTATTCGTTTGTGATTCTGTAGCCAATTTCGAATAAATTGTAGCACATTGGATTAAAATTGAAGATATATGGACCAAATTCCATGCTTACATAAAGTGTTACTCATATATATATATATATATATATATATATATATATATATATATATATATACTAGCAGCATGGCCCGGCGTTGCCCGTACTTGATTCAAAAATCGTACGACTCATACAGCAATCGCTATCACTTGACTTAAAATATTTTTGCCCTTTCTTGCCTTTAAAGGAGTGCCCTTTGCCGTGCTGATGTTGCTACATGCCTTACTTCTTGCCTATCTCACACTGCAAATTTTTTCTAAGCTCTATACTAAACATTAAATCTGTTACGAAAAAAGAACTAAAAAAATGAACACAAAACGATCAGCTTTAAAAAAAGGACTCGTAACTGGAAAAACCGAATGAAAAAAGAATGTTAACAACAAATACTTTTTCACATCCAACCCAGTTCTGCGGAATCCGAATCAACGTTGAGTTTAAGCAAGCGAATCAGCCAATTGGAGTAAAGTGCCATGCAGATTTAAATATTTCCCACTTGTGACGAATGCAGTTATCGATTTTTTTGCATGCTAGCATGCTAGTTAACATTCGTGTCAGTCAGCTGTTGGCTCTCACGCTGGCCAAAAAATCTTCCTGCCTATTCGTGGCAGCCAGCTATAGGCTCTCATTCTGGCCAGTACAAAATGGCCGCAAACTACATGAAAACTGCCGTAGAAGCATGAAAAATCGGGTTGGGAAATGCAAAGTCGATTTTGGCCTTCCCGCTAACTTGGAGCATGTGCATGTAAATTTTGGTGCAAATCCGTCGAAAATTGCGGTTGTGCATTCGTTACACACACACACACACACACACACACATCCTGCCTTTTATAGATAGAGATGATAAAAATATAGTTTTAAGGTATGCTATATTTATGATTTAAAATGCTGAATATTGGATATAGGGCGTATGTAAACATAAAAGTGGATATTGAGGGAAACACCCAGCAGCGACAGTCTGTTTCAAGGTTAAATGCAATCATCAGGCCATGTATGTTGTGCTTTTGGCTTAATTATTTATATATGCTAGTCAGTCGTGCATTATACGTAGGTCTATTGTATTATTCTAACAGTTATTTGGATAGGTGGTAACGGTTAAGTTTCGAATTATTCTAGGGACTATTCAGTGGAAATAACTGTGGATCCGGATGCAATTTTGTTGCTATTTTATAGTGTTCTTTGTTAACCTTTTTACTCATTATTTATTATTAATTATTTAATGCACCGCTGACCAATGTCCACGTAAATCCTAGCAATATAAAATATTAAAACAGATTCACAGAGCTCAATGTTTTTATTACAGCATATATGAATTACAGACAGAGGAAACACATTCCCCCACAAGAATGGCCATTTCACCCTTCCAACGGGTTTATCAACTCAAGGAGTTTTTTTTTTTCGTAAAACGTGTTTATTAACTTAAGGAGTGTTTTTTTTCATAAAACTCTCAAATATGTTAGCTCTATCA
>CAHIKZ030000535.1:2082500-2135000 GCA_903632075.3 Acanthosepion pharaonis | reverse complement strand
ACTAAAGGAAACATTTGAATGTTAGAACGACTCATAATCAGACATAACAGATACTCATTGTCTGTTACATTTAATAATATATGTTTAAATAATGATCTGCTACCTCAATGCACTATATATACAAAATGAATATAATAGAATCATATATATATATATGTGTGTGTGTGTGTGTTTTCTTTTTATAGATACAAATATTTAAGTAAATGCTCTGTTTATAATAAACAGTATTACAACATTTACCGGCCTGAATGTCCGAGAAATTTTCATAGAAAATATTCGTCCTTTGACAGGATTCGAACCTTCATCCTGTCAAAGGACGAATATTTTCTATGAAAATTCGGATATTCAGGCTGGTAAATGTTATTTAATACTGTTTATTATAAACAGAGCATTTACTTAAATATTTGTATCTATAAAAGAATGTTAAATATAAAAATGTCTTTAATAAATAAATTGTCGGACTTTTGTCTATTTCTTAATATATATATATATATATATATATATATATATATATATATATATATATATATATATATATGATGTATATTTAGGCACCAACAATTCTATTATATTCATATTGTATTTTTATTGTATTATTCCAGTTTCATTATAAGTTGTTGCGCGTTCTAATTAAAATTGTGGATGAAGTGATCAAAGTTGGTTTTTTGTTCAAAATCTATTTGCGTAATTTCTTCGTGTCGTTCATTATAAGAAACTAAATGTTGTCAGTGTCGTAGACAAAACTTTGCTAACTACACCCTAGCATTTTGGAAAGCTACAGTTCAAATTTCAATATACCGTATCGTATAAGTGACGTCATGTGTGAAATAATTTCAAAAAACTTGACAACACTAAAAACGAGAACATAAATATTGATACGTATTATAATTATTTTATATGCATTTTAAATGTTTTATACATATTTTTAAATACAGTGTCCTGTGATCTCCGTTAATATGGGTTCTTCTCTTTTACATAATAAAAACTCCTTGCATATCGAGTCCTTATTTACTGTGAGTGCTGTATAGTATGTTGCTAATAACTACTGATATTAGTTTATGTTTATAGTTGTATTTTCATTTGTGATTTGATGATCTATGTGTGCGGATTTGCACTAAATTTCGTTAAATGACAAGTTAACCGACGAGAGAACGTAATGTTTGTATGACTAAGGTATGAATTTAATGTTATTTTCTGATTATTGATATTGGAGATGCGCTCTTCCAAACGACACAAGGAGTCAATAACAGCATTGTTTTTAAGGGGCGGATTTTTGTACTTCCGGGTATTTGATAATAATTAGGTTGGATATTTTAAACTTTTATACCAAATGATGAATTTACGAAAAAAAAAAGAAACACTACGCACCTTACTCAAGTTAATATTAAGAAAAGAATAATTTCCTGTACGTTTTAGTAGGCGTAATAATGTCCCTGTTTTCTTAATTCCAATTATTTCATATCTGTGAGAACATAGAAGGCCATAAGCATCATCTCTGATATGACCAGACGTGGTCGTAGGGTCACTGCGCTGCAGAGCATTTGACTAGTTCCTTCCACATATCTGGCTTGAATTCGGTGACGTATTCATTCATGAGTAGAGTTTCTTGGACTAGTGGATCTGACGAAGCCCATCCCTCTCCGGGTCAAACTAAAGCTGATGTCCACCAACTTGAAGGTTCACCTTCGTCACGGACACGTAGCGATTAACACAATCAGGGGAACCATCGGTTACGAGCGTTGATTTCAGTCTAGGAAGCCTTCCGCCCAGTGATGACGTATCATTTCCACACTGGTTGTATCCGTAGCAATGTAGCCCAGTCTACCACATTGTGCTAGATGTCCATTGATCTTACAAGAAGTTTTCTTCGCTCTTTGACTGGTCTTGTTTTTAATCCTGTCGGGTGTCTAGCCGCTATCCTTATCCAAAAAGCCTCGTCTGGGAACCGGTTTAATCGTCGACGACCCGACCATACGGCTGTTAATACTGGTATCAATAGATATCAAACAATTGCCCAACTAGAAACTTCCTCCGCCTTTTGGCTAGTCTTGTCTTTAATCCTGTCGTGTGTCTATCCACTTTCCTTATCCGAAAAGCCTCATCTGGGTACCCCTTCAATCGTCGACGACCCTACCATACGGCTGTTAATACTGGTATCAATAGATATCAAACAATTGCCCAACTAGAAGCTTCCTCCGCCTTTTGGCTAGTCTTGTCTTTAATCCTGTCGGGTGTCTATCCGCTTTCCTTATCCGAAAAGCCTCATCTCGGAACTGGTTAAATCGCTGACGGTTGAACCATATGGCAATTAATACTCGTACCAGCAGATATCAGACAATTGTTCTAAAAACAATTATTAAGCAAACGAAATCAATTTCTTCCGGCATATTATTTTATAACGATGCACGTAAAACATACACTGATCTGTTTATCAGTGTACATTTAATTTCTTCAATCATGTGGTTGATGATCTAATAAAATCAGCCTGAAAGAATTTTAGGGGAAAATCATGCAAACAACCTTCCTGCTGTAAACAATAATAAAAATTTCATTCATTTATATTACTACATCTATGCATATCCTTTCAGGGCGTGGGCGATCATGGCTCTCCACAATATTTACTAGTGAGAGAGTAAATGAAATAGAGAATGAGAAAAAAAGAGTTTTAATTAGTAACAGAGACGGAGTGAGTAGATTACGAATCCGGGAATTAAAAAGAACGACTCCGTGTTAGAACAGAGTACAATAATAAAAGATATTAAAAAGACTCACGTGTAAAAACTCTTTTCATAATATTAAGAAATGAATAAAAATACGCCGTAACTTTTAACGGCAGGGACAAACAACGTTAAATAGATAGACAAGCGGATAGATTTTTTTTAATCGGTATTTCCCCGTGCAAAGCAGTAATGCCACTAAAACAAAAGGGGTTACGGAATGTGAAAAAATTTGGAACAGAAACAATAATATTGAGCAGAAAGAGAAGAGAGTAATCAAGAGGACAGTAGATAGCGATTTATATTGCATTTAAATTTTGGCAGAATAAAGTTGGCTGGAAATCATGGAGTCAGATGGATTTCCACAAGCGAGAAGTGCGAAAGAAACTGTTAGTAAAGAATTTACGACTACATCTAACCAGCTCAACTGTAAATTGGTGAGATCTCGACGCTAGTCTAGTACTGCGCTTAAATTCAAAAACTATATGTACCATAGATAGATAGATAGATAGATAGATAGATAGATAGATAGATAATGATCAACCAGATAAATAATGGTCATAGATAGATAGATAGATAGATAGATAGATAGATAGATAGATAAAAACAGAAATAAAGTAAAAAAAAAGAAACACAATTTAACAGAAAAGAAGAAAAAGAGAAATATAATTAGAAAGAAAGAAAGAAATGGACATAGAATTACGTTTAAACAGAAAGAAAGAATTGCTGAGATAGATAGATAGATAGATAGATAGATAGATAGATAGATAAAGACAGACAGAAAGAAAGTAAAAAGAAAGAAATATACTTAAACTGAAAGAAAGAAAAAGAGAAATATAATTAGAAAGAAAGAAATACGTTTAAACGAAAAAAAGAATGGTTGAGATAGATAGATAGATAGATAGATAGATAGATAGATAGATAGATAGATAGGAAGGAAGGAAGGAAGGAAGGAGTCGGGGTTGAACATTTTTCGGACCGACTTACTTTCCAAAATCTGACTGGACAACAAATTTATTTACTTTTATTGACTTCTTGGTCTAGAAGAGAAGTTTTTCCTATATACGGAATGAGTCAAAACTATCGTCCGATCTCCCGGCTGCAATTCGTCGATTGATTGAAAAGTCATTCCTAGTTCGATCTGGTGCACTTTCAGTAACTTTCCAAATCCAATAAACAGCAAAACAAAAGCAAAAATAATTAACTAAGAAAATTAATAACACGCAAGCTAATTATGTTAGCGACATAATTTCCCAAACTCTTGTCACTTATTGTGTTGGTGCATAATTATCAGGCGTTTTTGTAGGCGAGTTATTTGTTAATAAAAATTGCTGTTTTGTTTACTTTCTTTAATAAAAATTACCATTTTATTTTCAGGTCATGAAAATGCGTGTCGATAATCATACACTCCGGAATAATCATTTAAAAATGTTAAGTTGTTATGTTTCTTTTTTCGTAATAGATATTGTTTTAAAAAAAAACGCCTGATAATTATGCACCAACTCAATACTATTTCACATATTTGACTAAGCTTTAGGGAACTTCGACGTGGTATAATGATTAACTTGACTCGCTAGATCAATTGCGACTGAACCGTGAATTCGAACTTCATTGGGGGGTGCTCCACACTTTCGAGAAAATCATTTAGAGCACTTTGACGTGGTGTAATGATTACCGAGCTTGTCAATTACGACTGAGTAGTGAGTTCGATCCACACCTGGTTCTCCATACATTTGCCTTGTGCCATATATTAATCTACTCTTAGAAAACCACCAATTACGAATGAATAGTGAGTTCGATTTTCGCCGAGTGCTCCATACTATCTTCCTTGTGCCACATCTAAGCTATGCTTAGTAAATCACGTCGATCATGACGCTCCACAGATTCTTATTTCTTATCTATGGATTGACATGCATTATATTTAAAGATTGATTGATTTGTGTTTTACGGCTTATCAACCCTTTGCAGATTATTTAAAACCAGAACCTTTTCTTTTTTTTTTTTTAGATTACAATAATTGGGGGGGGGGTAATAACGATTTATAGATACAATTCCTACTAATTAACACGTAGCTGGGGGTCAGTAGGGGTGGATTCATACCTTTCTCAAAGATATTTGCGCGTAAGTGAATATAAAGAACCGGACTGGTATTCGAACTCGGCTCTCCGATTTTCAATCCCGGGCCGTTATCCATTACACCACCTGCATATTCAAGATTGCAGGTGCTGGTATTCCCAAGCGGTCACCCATATAGAACACTCATCCATCACGATAGGTGAAAGTTCAGGGTCTGCTCCGTGATGGTGAAACGTTACCAGTTTGGTTTTGGGCGTACTGAATTTTACAAGCCGCTCTGTCGTCCATCCTCCATTGAGTGATCTGGACTAGATCGGCAGATAGAACAGCTACCAGGTTCTAGTCATCAAGATTTTGGGAGGTGAACCTATAAACTAGGTACTTCCACTACTTCGCTGAAAAAAAAAAAAACACAGCATAGCATGATGAAAAAGACCCCAAACTTAATAAAAACAAAGTTTTATCGTCAAAATGTTTGTTATTAAGAGGAAAGACCGAAGTATGTTTTTATTAAATTTTTTAATCCTTTCTATCATGTTCGAAATTTTGGGTAAAAATCTTGAAATCTAATATTTGCTTTTAGCGCCTTTTCTCCGGTAAAAACACATTGATTTAGAAATTGCTACAAAAATCAAATAATTGTCGAGTTTTAATGAAACATTCAGGACTTATTCCCAAATTATTTTTGAAATTTTTCTTTTTAGAAAATCTTGGTAAAAATATTTCTTTTTTTTTAGATATGTTAACCACTTACTTAATTTCGAGAAATTAAATTTTGATTCCAAAATTTGTTTTATTAGTTAAAAGAAGGATTCCTTGGAGAATGTAAATCATAATATATTTTTTTTTAAAAAAACTGCTACTCATTTCCCGAAAGTCTGCTCCGAATCGTAAAATAAAAAAGCAATAAAACTATGATATTATAAATAATGCCTTAGGAAAGCTTTAATTGCTTTTATAAATAATATTTATTAAGGACACTATTGTCTTAAAACTATGACATTATAAATAATACCTTAGGAAAGCTTTAATTGCTTTTATAAATAATATTTATTAAGAACACTATTGTCTTAAGAAAAAAAAATTCGATAAATAATGAATTTTTACAAGAATTTTTCATTTTTTTAAAATTTTAATTATAATAATTTACATATAAATCTATTAAAATTCTGCATTACTTTGACTGAGTTAAGTGAAATTATTATTAAGTGGAGACTATATTTACTAATTCTAAATAGAAATGCTTAATACCAGTCATCGAACGCCAAGATTTTTAAAAGAATTTTGATTTTTTTATTTATATAAAACGTGCTCATTTTTGAAAGAATAGTCGGCCATACACGACATTATTAGAAAATAGGAGCGATGACTACACTAAATTTTCAAATTATATTACGAAGAATATTTTCCAACATTTTTCAGATTTCTGAGTACTTAAAAATTATATCATAGAAAGGCGCTCACGTCATTTTCTTAAATTATGTTTTGCAGATAAAGTATACGTAGAACAACAATCAATCTATCACCTCATCAAACAGGTAAACATGGCTACTGTCAGTAAAAAATACTGCTACTGTTTGCTTAAAAAATAATTTCTACGGTATTATAATCTTAAAGTAAATAATATTTGTTTCAAATCAGATTAATTATACTTTAAATCATATGTTCCTCAAATAAAGTATCAAATAAGTATATTTTATTTTTGAAGGTGTTTTAATAAAGAGAATTACATTGTGATGAAAGACGACTAAAAATGGCTAATCAACTATTTTATTAAAAACAAATCAATTCCAATCAATGTAATTTCTGTTTGAAATACGTCAGAGAAATAGTAAATTTATTCCTTGAACTTCGAGAAAGCTTTTTCATTTTTTTTTAATTCATTTTAAAACTTAGGTATCGAAAATTAGTAGAGGTTCTTACTATAAACTGTTGTATAATCCGCATAGTTACTCTCCAAAAATCGGAGTATTCTCTTTCATTCAAACTTTCTATCTCTCACATACACACAACGACACACACATACAAAAAACACACACGTACAGCTCAGTCACACGCATACGTATGCGTACACGCAATAGCAGTTATCATTTTACACCTATTTCTTTCGCTTCATCACCTTTGTTTCCAGAGTATGACGATAAACCACACCCGGCAGCAAGGCCTCTGATCTGAAGATTGGAGGTTTTGAGGAGCGCAGAACCACATCTTTATTGCTGTTGTTCCCAGGATGTATAGTTTATCGTTCCGGGTTGCTAGCACCGGTTAGTGTCCCAACAAAGGGCAAATAGTGAACCCCGAAACAAAACACCATAAAAGTATAAAAATACATTTTTATAGTAAAAATGCCAGCAATACATTTTGTTGTGGTGTCCTCCCTCTAAAGAGTTTATGTTGGACTTTTCCGCCTACTATAAAATTAGTAGGAGAGAAGGCCTTGGGGGAACAGTCGCCCAGACTATTCATTTCTGTCGAACTCTCTGCCTCGGCAGAGAGGAACTCGGACAAAGCTTTGCCGAAGGGCAAGGTTTCGTCCGGGGAGGTAGACAGGCCCTGAACCCATTTAGGCGGGTTCAAAGGGAATATTTTTGGCCGAGTATACGAGCTCGGAATACCCACAATAAAGCGGCCTTGTGCCACATAGGCCCTCGTGGGGGGTGGGGGCTGTTAAATATAGCAGTCGCCCAGACTGTTCATTTCTATCGAACTCTCTGCCTCGGCAGAGAGGAACTCAGACAAAGCTTTGCCGCAGCGCAAAGTTTCGTCCAGGGATGTAGACAGTCCCTGAACCCATATAGGCGGGTTCAAAGGGAATATTTTTGGCCGAGCCTACGGGCTCGGAGTACCCACAATAAACCGGCCTTGGCCACATACACCTTCGTGGTGGTGTTTCTGTTACATATTAACAGTCGTACAGATTGTTCAACTGTCGAACTCTCTGTCTTTGACAGAGAGGAACCCGGACGAGGCTTTGTTTCGTCCCGGGGAGGTAGACAGACCCTGAACCCATTTATACGGGTTCTAAGGGAATATTTTTGGCTATGGGCTCGGAGAACCCACGGTAAACTCAGCCTTGTGCTACATATATCTCTCGTGGGGGATGTTAAATATTAACAGTCGAATAGATTGAACGCTGGGTCAACCGACCCACGCTCACTAGTCATGTAATACTCTTCTGTTGTACTTATTGTTTAATATATGATATATCTGCAACACTTGTTTGGTTATTTCTTTAACCATTTACTTGGTCACAACACATTTTTATATAAAAAAAATGACCAACAATACATTTTTAAAACAAAATGACCAGCAATAGATTTTATCTGTAGTTGAAGACATAGAACTGCGTTCGAATTACTTAGATTTCGGCATTGAATAACCCATAGATTGGTTGGCTGATTTTGTTTAGCGGCATATCAACCTGTATGGGTTATTTAATGCCAAAATCTAAATATTTGGATTTTGGTTGGTTGATTTTGTTTAGCGGCATATCAACACCTCTATGGGTTATTTAATGCCGAAATCTAAATATTTTGACCACAATTGTATGCCTTCAACTACAGATAAAATGTGTTGTCGATAATTCTACAATAAATACATATTTGTGGTAATTTCACTACAAATATATATTGTTGGTAATCGTTTTTGTATAAAAATGTATTGCTGGTATCTTTAGTATAAAATGTATTTTTATACTTCCATAGGGTTTAGTTTTTGTATTGTTTGGTGGGGGCACTATTTGCCCATAGCTGGGACCCTAACAGGGTGAACATGGGAACAAAAGAAATTAAGAGAAGTTTCACGCTCATCAAAACCTCCAATCTTCTGATCAGAGACTTGTTTCTGGATGCAGTTTAAAGACATACCCAGGATCAAAATAACCCATAGAGGTGTTGATATGCCGGTAAACAAACCTATATTTCTTCAGAAAATAAATGAATATATCTGACACAAGAACAACTTTGTTTCAAAAAATGTGAAAATCGAAATCTTTTAACTCTGTCTAAACTCACAATTTTCCTGCGAGGTCAGTGTGACCAAACAAACGCACACACAGTAAATAGTACAATTTGGCTATTAACTTATTTGGCAACAGTCCAAGCTATTTCGACTGCCATAATTGGAAGTATAATCTTGCTGCTAATAATCTATATTATAAAATAAGAGCTTATTCTCTGTCCGTCATACACTGTCTGCCCGTGACTTTGCATCCGTTTATGTAATGCATTTTATTTTAAGCATTTCACCCCAAGCAATGCGGGAAGCCACTAGGACGCAGGGGGTTACAGAAAATTTAGAGCAAGATCAGATAGGAGTGATAGAAGAAAGAATGAGGGTAGTGGATAGATCAAGGCAACTGGAGATGTCGATTGACATTACACTTGAATAGCTGGAGATCATAGCTCTCAGGGAAACTGGAATAGGGAAGGGAGTTCCACAGGCGAGAGGTGCAAGGCATGAAGCAGTAGAAGAGACGGCTACATTTAGGAGTTTCGACAGTGAGGGGGTGAGAGCGGGATGCCAGCCTCGTAAGGAAAATCGTATATCAGCAAATTCTATTTGCCAAGTAAGTTGAGTTATCTTGCAATAGTTATAAATCTGAAAACAGGCGAGCATCCTGTGGTCACTCTCAATCTGTCCGAGTAATTAAAAGAAGAATTTATTTAAGGTGGCTCAAAAGTTTTGCACTTGAGCGTAGAAACACAAACGGCACCGAATTAACCATTATAAAAAGTAGTAAATGCTACGGGCCCCACATTTTCGAGGGTCGCCCTTTAAATACTTTCAAGCTCTCTAGCATCTTACGATCTGACAAGGTTAACCCTTTGCATGTTCAGGGCATTTTCGTGTGTACTATCCAAATATTTATGATTGTTTTGATATATATATATATATATATATATATATATATATATATATATATATATATATTGAGCGTTTCACCCCAAGAAAGGCGGGAAGCCACTAGGACGCAAGGGGTTACAGAAAATTTGGAGCAATATCAGATAGAAGTGATAGAAGAAAGGATGAGGAGAAGGGTAGTGGATAGATCAAGGCAACTGGAGGTGTCGCTTCTCATTACAATTGAATAGCTGGAGATTATAGCTCTCAGGGAAACTAGAATAGGGAAGGGAGTTCCACAGGCGAGAGGTACGAGACATGAAGCTATTGAAGTAGAAGAGACGGCTACGTTTAGGAGTTTCGACAGTGAAGGGGTGAGAGCGGGATGCCAGCCTTGTCGGGCGCTTGGACTCATGAAGTCTGGGAACCAGCGAATGCAGCTCCTCGGAGCAATTGCCATGAAAGTATTTGTAGAACAGACCAAGGGAGGCGACGGCGCGTCTGTGAGAAAGTGACTGTAGACGATATGCCAGAGCAGGACCAACTACATTGCATATCCGCCTCTGGAGCCTATCAAGAATCCAGAGGCAAACAGAATATATATGCATACGTCGGTGTTGTGCGTGACTGACTTACATATGCTTGCGCTATTCAATGTAGTCAATCAAGAACACACGCAAGCACACAATTTGAATGAGTTTGAAATAAAACACTGGATATTTTGCGTAATCTTTCACCCGAAACAAGGCGAGAATGCCACTAGAACGCAGGGTTTTACAGGGAGTGAAAGTGAAAGTGAAAGTGAAGACTAGTAATAGGGAGGATTGAGAAAAGGACAAAAGATGAAGGGGATTCAAGAAGAGAGAAGATGGCGACTGACGTTGCATTTAAATTTTTGAAGATTGTAATTATCGGGGAAAGCAAGAAATCGGAAGGAGTTCCATAGGTGAGAGGTGCGAGAAAAGAAAGTGTTCAAGTAGAAGGGGCGGTTGCATTTATCTATTTCAACAGTAAAATAGTGTGGGGGGACAGAAGGGGGTTCCACATGTTGAAGGTGCGAGAAATATGATGGGTGGGGAGAGACAGAAGGGAGATCCACATGTGGAAGGTGCGAGAAAAGTAACTGTTCTAGTAAAAGTGGCGGTTGCATTTATCTATTTCAACAGTAAAATGGTGGGACTTGGAAACGGAAGAGAGATCCACAGGTGGGAGGTGCGAGAAAAGGAACTGTTGCATTTAGGTATTTTAACTGTAAAATGGTGTGACCTAGATGCCAATCTAGTATCACCCTTAAAATCACGTAATCGGAACACCAAGTGAAAAAAAACTCATCACAGCAGTTGCCATGAAAATATTTGTAGAAAAGACAGCGAGAAGTCACGCCACGTCGGTGAGAAAGTGACTGAAGTCGAGATGCCAAGTCAGTATCGATTACATCACAGATCGTTCTTTGGATTTTGTCAAGAATCACGTGAGGTACAGCAGAAGCACAGTGGCCTAGTAGCAGATGCAACTATTGATTCGATGATTGATTCACTTCAAGTCAGTGGAAAACATGAGGCATGAAACATTCGCATTCCACTCAGTCTGGACAACCACAACCACGGGCTGAGCAATAAAAACATAAAAATGGCGATAAAAAAAAGAAAATGTTAATTATTAAAAGCTAAAAATATAAGATTTGATTGGATTTTTTGGAAATTAAACGGAATTATTTTTTTGTTTTAAATTTAATGTTGTAGAAATATTATTTTAAAAATCTGTCATTGATTTAAAATATATATGCGTACACGCAAACGTAGGTACACGCCCAATTTTTAAGAAATCTGAAATGGACATCTGCACCACGAGGGCGCCCTTTCTGACTTCACAACAACCTCTGGGTAACAAGTAAAGTGTATAAAGCGAAAAGTGCGGGCCTGTGAGGATAGTTTTATAACTTCCGTGTGTATACTGAATATATTTTCTAATAAAGTCTACTAATTTAACTGGGAAAACAATTTAGATGTGAAATTTTGTCATCTTGCTCTTAGCGAAGCCACGGAGGTATCGAATTTAGTTTATTTAATAGTCAATAGTTTTTCAAGTTTTCAAAAAGAAGCAGCAAGTGACACTCTGAGAATATATTTGTTTAGCGGCATATCAACTCCTTATGGGTCATTTAATGCCGAAATTTAGTTTTCTTGAGAGCATTAGTAATTCTTTTCTCAATAATTTTTTTTTTTAAATGCATTGCTGGTAATTTTTTTTTCACGAAAATGTATTGGTAATATTTAATTTTATTTACTATAAAAATGTATTGCTGGTATTTTTACAATAAAATGTTTATACTTAAAATAGTATTTTTGACCACAGTATGGGGGGTGACTATTTGCCCATAGCTGGGACCACTTAACAGGTGATACCACACAAAGTTAGGGTGGACCTGGGAACAACGCTCCTCAAAACCTTCAATTTCCCGAAAAAATGCCGGATGTAGTTTATCGTCATAACCAGGACGTTCTGAGAATAAGGCTGTCGTAATTTATTTTGTATTCTATGGTAAGTATATATTTTTAATATATAAATTGCTAGGAAAATTAATTACAAAGCGGAAAGAAAATTTTTAGGGCTTAATCGGACTAAAGTGATGTTTATGTCGATGTAACTACACATGCGCATGAACGAGTGGAGACGTTGAAATTTTAAACTTTTAAATTTAATTGTTTTTATATTTTTTAATATTTTTTTATAATATGTTTGGATATATAGTCTATCTAATTTCATTTAGTTTCTTTTTCTTGTTTATATTTTTATTCGCTTTTGTATCTGTCTATATTTCTGAGATGAGGTATTATGTACACTATTTACATTATTCGGACTATTGTCCTCATCTTTGTCGTCATATTTATTACAACGTTTCGGCCTTTCAGAATCTGTCTATATTTCTGAGATGAGGTATTATGTACATTATTTACATTATTCGGACTATTGTCCTCATCTTTGTCGCCATATTTATTACAACGTTTCGGCCTTTCAGTATCTGTCTATATTTCTGAGATGAGGTATTATGTACATTATTTACATTATTCGGACTATTGTCCTCATCTTTGTCGCCATATTTATTACAACGTTTCAGCCTTTCAGTATCTGTCTATATTTCTGAGAGGAGGTATTATGTACATTATTTACATTATTCGGACTATTGTCCTCATCTTTGTCGTCATATTTATTACAGCGTTTCGGCCTTTCAGAATCTGTCTATATTTCTGAGATGAGGTATTATGTACATTATTTACATTATTCGGACTATTGTCCTCATCTTTGTCGTCATATTTATTACAACGTTTCGGCCTTTCAGAATCTGTCTATATTTCTGAGATGAGGTATTATGTACATTATTTACATTATTCGGACTATTGTCCTCATCTTTGTCGACATATTTATTACAACGTTTCAGCCTTTCAGTATCTGTCTATATTTCTGAGATGAGGTATTATGTACATTATTTACATTATTCGGACTATTGTCCTCATCTTTGTCGTCATATTTATTACAACGTTTCGGCCTTTCAGAATCTGTCTATATTTCTGAGAGGAGGTATTATGTACATTATTTACATTATTCGGACTATTGTCCTCATCTTTGTCGTCATATTTATTACAATGTTTCGGTCTTTCGGTATCTGTCTATATTTCTGAGATGAGGTATTATGTACATTATTTACATTATTCGGACTATTGTCCTCATCTTTGTCGCCATATTTATTACAACGCTCCGGCCTTCTTTAGGTGGTTGGAATGTCGAACTGAACCCTTTATTTCGCTCACGGGGGTAGCGTGTTCTAGTTCCACGTGCCATGTCTAATGAATGTCAGTTATCTCCTGTTAATTCCCCTCTCAAAGTTCTCCACCGCCTTAACCAGGTATTGAACTCACACTATTTGGGTCCTGTCACTGGATCTAACTAACCACTGTGCCATATGTGTCCTTGAGGACATCAGTGTATGAATTTCTGGGTATTATAAAAATGTTTGCGGAAGACATTAGGCTTATAATACCCAGAAATTCAAACACATCCATTAAACATGGCACGTGGAACTAGAACAGTCTACCCCAGTGAGCAAAATAAAGGGTTCAGTTCGACATTCCAACCACCTGAAGAAGGCCGGAGCGTAAACGGCTGAAACGTTGTAATAAAGATGGCAACAAAGATGAGGACAATAGTCCGAATAATGTAAATATTTTATTGCTTTTGTTATTAAGTATCCCTGTGATAACAGAAAGTGCGTTAATATATAAAGTAAGTAATAAAAAATGAGCTCATATATTTCTATTCTCACCATAACAACAAAATAAAATCAAGAATAATCATCGGATTCTATTTAAGAGCATTCAGAATTTGTAGCCCTCACTCAATGTTTATATGAAGAGAAGAAATACATTGAAAAGATTTTCAAGCTCTTTCAATACCCTAATTATTTCATATTCAACACGAAACGAAAACCTCGTAAAATATTTCAAAATAGAAGAGCGGATCATTCAGACAAACCCAACGAATCAAGATATATTATTCTACTTACCAACTTTGTTACAACTATAATTGAAAAGAATTTATCTAAGCTAAACATAAAATTTGTTACAATTACTTCTAAAGCAATAAGACAAAACTAAATATTAATAAGCTAAAACTTGAAGCTGGAGTTTACTCTATCACCTGTAACTATTGTCACAAAGGAATACATAGGTGAAACCTCAAGGAATTTAAATAAAAGATTATATGAATATAAACGGGATTTTTTACAAAACAACACACTCAACTTAGTTGCTCATCATAATGAGTCTGACCATAATTTCGATTTAAAAATGCTATTTTAATTAAATTACTGAAACGAAAGACTATAGAAAGTCTAGATAATCCACAGTAAATTTAAGTCTAGGTTTTTACGACATTTCACCTTCTTAGCATATCAGAAAAAGAAAAAGAGACTGAATTGACTACACTATATATCCAAATATATTAACATGGTAATAATTTCAAAGGATCGTTAGTATGTGTAGTTACATCAATATGAACATTATTTTAGTCCGATGAAGTCCTAAAGGGCGAAACGCGTCACACGTAAAAAAAAATTCCACATTGTCATTAATTTTCCTAACATTGTTCTGTTATAAAAAAAAAATTATACATCCTTTTCTCCCGTATACAATTGCTTAATAACAAAAAAAATGGACGTGCGGTCAGCGTAAACGGCTATCGGCGCCGAGTATGTTCCGGCCTAGTCGGTTATGTTTACTTTCCACTAATGCCCTTGGAAAAGACACGAATTTCATTCCTCAAATATATCTTTCTTTTTTTTTTCTTTTCTTTTTTTTTCTTTTTTGTAAATAAAAATACGCTACACAAAGAATTCGGTGAGGCCTTCTTAACATGCACAGATTCACTTTATTGTATCAAAAGATTCTAGAGTTCTTTCGCAATTTTCATACTGCCTATGTTTATTTTCGTGACCCACAAGGCTAACTAAGTTAAAAATGTGAAGATTGTATAGTGCCAAGCTTGCCAATGTTAGAGGCTTACCTATCTTGAAAATGCGGAAAATCTTTAAAATCTTTGAATATTTAGTTTTGATTTAAAAAAAAAAAAAAGATGGTGGTTGTCTATGTTATAGAAATATACCGGGTGTAACAGCAAAAGTGTCCAAATCGTGTAACAGCAAAATTGTCTATCTCACAAATTGTTTAATATCTGACAAAAAAAAAACACTAAACTAATTGAGTTTCTTTTTCCAGGTTTTCAGATAAGGCGTTTAGCCATCTTCACACCATTTATCGTAAGAATCACTGAAAAACCCTTTTGAGTTATTCAGCTAAAAAGAGAGTCGGTTGAAATTTTTTTGTATTGGGACCACTGTCTTCCCAACAGAGCAATGGTGAGAGGAAAAAGATGATTCAGGCCTTTAGTAATGGTGCCAACATTCATACTGTGGCTTCCATCTACAAAGTCCATTCAAGAACTATCAAGAGAACGGTGAATAAGTTTTAAAAAGAGGAATCAGTAGAGAGGGAAACTGGATCAGGGGATCACAGCAGGTAGAGCGATAATCATTTCAACTTAGAGCTAAAGCGATCAATTAGAAAAGATCCAACTCAATTCATAAGATGTTATGACAGTTCAAAAAAGCAGTGAAAAAATGACTTGAAAATGAAATCGTACGTGAAACCTGTGTGTTACACCAGGACAGAAAGTTGGAAGAGGGCGACGACCTTCTTGAATAAGTTGGAAAATGATTCCAGAATTATACACACACACACACACACATATATATATATATATATATATATATATATATATATATATATATATATATATATATATATTTGTATACACACACACATGCACACACACACACACACACACATATATATATATATATATATATATATATATATAAAATGGACAAAGTCCGACAATTTATTTATTAAAGATATTTTTTTATGTTTAACGTTCTTTTTTATAGATACAAGTATTTAAGTAAATGCTCTGTTTATAATAAACAGTATTAAATAACATTTACCGGCCTTAATGTCCGAGAAATTTTCATAGAAAATATTCGTCCTTTGACAGGATTCGAACCTGCATCCTATACGGAACCGTCATTTACGCTGACGTGCCTAACCTCTCGGCCACAAAGGAGCGTTCGGTATGCAAGGTTTATAAGCAGTAAATTCGACCTAGCCTACTGAACGCTCCTTTGTGGCCGAGAGGTTAGGCACGTCAGCGTAAATGATGGTTCCGTATAGGATGCAGGTTCGAATCCTGTCAAAGGACGAATATTTTCTATGAAAATTTGTCGGACATTCAGGCTGGTAAATGTTATTTAATACTGTTTATTATAAACAGAGCATTTACTTAAATACTTGTATCTATAAAAAAGAACGTTAAGCATAAAAATGTCTTTAATATATATTTGAACTTTATTTTATTACTTCATGAGCTACCGATCCTTAGCTATAATTAATTAATGATAGACATGTCTTTTTCGTTTATGATTGATTTCATCACGATACTTCTGTTAAGCTTATAGAGTAATTATACATTCTTATTGCTCAAAGTAGAGTCCAATAGTGTTGTAAAGACCTCGGAAAAATCCAGTGAGATATTTCTAAGATACAACGGTTGTTGCACGATTTGGACAATTTTGCTGTTGCACGATTTGGACAATTTTGCTGTTGCACTATTTGAACAATTTTGCTGTTGCACGATTTAGACAATTTTGCTGTTGCACGATTTGGACAATTTTGCTGTTGCACGATTTGGACAATTTCGCTGTTACACTATTTGGACAATTTTGCTGTTGCACGATTTGGACAATTTTGCTGTTGCACGATTTGGACAATTTTGCTGTTACACGATTTAGACAATTTTGCTGTTGCACGATTTGGACAATTTTGCTGTTACACTATTTGGACAATTTTGCTGCTACACGATTTAGACAATTTTGCTGTTGCACGATTTGGACAATTTTGCTGTTACACGATTTGGACAATTTTGCTGTTGCACGATTTGGACAATTTTGCTGTTACACGATTTGGACAATTTTGCTGTTACACGATTTGGACAATTTTGCTGTTACACCCGGTATGTGCGTACAAAAATTATATAGCTGCATTGGCAGAAACTTGCACACAATTGCAAAATGAAAGCACTGAAATCTTCTGCACACACATATGTGCGTACAAAAATTGTATACAAGAGAATTACATACAATTGCGAAAAATGACAAATTTTGCATTTGATATTTTATTGCGAAATTTCCAGTGGGTAAAAAAAAAATTAGTACGCTGTAATCAATTTTTAAATCTCTCTTCCACAATCTCTCATCTGCTCCCTCTTTTTATTCCTTTCCTCTTTCTTCTCTCCCCCCCTCTCTCTCTCTCTCTCTCTCTCCTTCTTTCTTCTTTCCCTGTCTTCCTTCCTCCAGGCCTCTCTCATTTTCTCCTCTCTTTCTTTTCCCATCTTTACTACAGCCAATCTTGCTCCTTCGCTTTCTCTCTTCACTACCTGTCTCTCCTCCCTTCTCTCTCGATACTGCAGTATTTCTCTCTCACACCCCTCTATTTTATTCTCTACAAATGTCTCTTCTAGTTTTTCATCTAGTCTCTTTCTCGTGCATTTCTCTTCTTTCATTTCCTTTTCAATCTCTCTCTCTCTCTCTCTCTCTCTCTCTCTCTCTCTCTCTCTCTCTCACACACACACACACACTTTAACATGCTTCCTCTACAACATTTTTCATGTCTTATTTTATCGGCAGATTTTGCCTGGCAGACTATCACACGGTACGCACGCGCACACACGCACACACACACACACACACACACACACACACACAAACAAACAAACAAACACATATTCTCCTGCATCTCTTCCTTCTTCTCCTCCACCTCCTCTTCATCATCACGATCAGCATCATTAGAAACATTATTTCCATTGTTGTTCGCATCTGTCTCTTTACTGAAAAACTAGACATTTCATCATCCTACCACTTTCCTATCTATGATTACGGTACCCTGTAAGGATCAAATTTGCTAGAGTGGTAATTTGGTAATCTACAGGAAACGCGAAAACATTAAAGAAGAAGGATAGGAAAAAGAAGTCAACGTATTAAAGAGAGAGAGAGAGAGAGAGAGAGAGAGAGATGGCAAAATACAGATGTTTTAATTGAAAGACAAGAAAGATGTGTGCGAGAGACAAATGAAGGAAACGATGAGTGTAGAAGAGATAGATAAAGAGAAATAAAAGTGTTTGAGAGACAGATATACAGAAAGATAAGGGTGTAATAAATAGATAAAGAGAAAGATAATTTGGCGAGAGATTGATAAATAGAATGCTAAGAGCGTGAGAGATAGATAAGGAGAAAGTAAGTACGTGAGAGATCAAGAGAAAAATAAACTGCGCGTGACATAGAGAGAAAGAAATATAAGAGTCTGAGATATAGATAAAGATAAGAACATTTGATATAGATAAAGAGAAAGATATGTGTGTGAAAGATAGATATATCAGGTCATCCCATAAGTTCTGTCCGAATTTTGAATAAAGAAAACAAGTGACCAAATGTTACATTTAACTACAGATTCAATCAACAATGTATTTTCCCTGATTATCTATGACTTCCTTCCATCTATTAACAAGCTTACTATCAGGTCATCCCATAAGTTCTGTCCGAATTTTGAATAAAGAAAAAAAAGTGACCAAATGTTACATTTAACTACAGATTCAATCAACAATGTATTTTCCTGATTATCTATGACTTCCTTCCATCTATTAACAAGCTTACTATCAGGTCATCCCATAAGTTCTGTCCGAATTTTGAATAAAGAAAACAAGTGACCAAATGTTACATTTAACTACAGATTCAATCAACAATGTATTTTCCCTGATTATCTATGACTTCCTTCCATCTATTAACAAGCTTACTATCAGGTCATCCCATAAGTTCTGTCCGAATTTTGAATAAAGAAAACAAGTGACCAAATGTTACATTTAACTACAGATTCAATCAACAATGTATTTTCCCTGATTATCTATGACTTCCTTCCATCTATTAACAAGCTTACTATCAGGTCATCCCATAAGTTCTGTCCGAATTTTGAATGAAGAAAACAAGTGACCAAATGTTACATTTAATTACAGATTCAATCAACAATGTATTTTCCCTGATTATCTATGACTTCCTTCCATCTATTAACAAGCTTACTATCAGGTCATCCCATAAGTTCTGTCCGAATTGTGAATAAAGAAAACAAGTGACCAAATGTTACATTTAATTACAGATTCAATCAACAATGTATTTTCCCTGATTATCTATGACTTCCTTCCATCTATTAACAAGCTTACGGATTCCATTACTGTAAACTTCTTTTGGATTTGATTCGAAGAACTCACAAATGTCAGTTTTAACCTCTTCCTGTGTTACAAAAGCTGTTTCTTCCAAATGATTCTGTAAGCTACGAAACAAATGGTAGTCTGAAGGAGCAAGATCGGGAGAATAAGGTGGATGAGGAATTTTCTCCCAACCAAGATCTTTTCTCCTAATTCTTTTGTGACGTGATTCTTGCGGTGTGGGGTCCTGATGAAACATCACCCCTTTTCGATTCACTAGAGCAGGTCTTTTTTTCCTCAAAGCTTGGTTCAAACGCTCTAATTTGCTGACAGTATATTTGAGCATTAATTGTTGCATTAGGTGGTAAGAATTCAAAGTGGATTATTCCTTGGCGATCCCACCAGATTGAAAGAAGAACCTTTTGCCCATGAAGTTCCTTTCTCGGCTGTGGCTAGGGTCCTTCCCCTTTACCAAGCCACTGTCTACGACGCTTAACATTTTGATAAAAGATCCATTTTTCGTCGCCAGTCACAAGTCTATCCAAAAAAGGTAAAACAAGTTGGTGAGAATGGAGAGAAGAGCAGATATCAACTCGGGATTTGAGGTTGTTTTCAGACAATTCATGAGGCACCCATTTTCCAAGTTTAGGAACTTTTCCAATTTGTTGAAGATGACGATGAACAGTTGTATGGTTTGAACTGAGAACCACTGCCAATTCCTCAACGGATAAAGCAGGATTTTCTTCAAGGGCTGCTTCAAGAAGCTTTTCATCAAACTCAACTGGACGTCCGGTTCGATCTTCATCTTCAAGGGTGAAATCTCCACCTCTGAATTTTGCAAACCATCTTCTGCAAGTTCTTTCATTCACACATTCCTCTCCATAAACTGAGTGAATGTTTCTAGCCGCTTCGGCTGCTGAGTTTCCTTTCTTGAACTCATAAAGCATTATGTGCCGCAAATGATTCTTGGGTACTTCCATGTTAGCAGGGTTTTAATCAAACAAAATTTAATTTTATTGTTCTCTGAAATAAAATTTGATCAGTTTAAATGCATCTCAACATAAAAATAATGTTCAGCATCATTAGACATTATAAAATACTCTTTAAATTTCATTCATTTTAAAAAAAGTTAAAATTCGGACAGAACTTATGGGATGACCTGATAGATAAAGAGAAAGTGAGAGATAGATAACGAGAAAGGTAAGTCAGTGACAGCGATAAAGAGAAAATGTTTTAGAGATAGATAAATAGAAAGATAAGTGTGTGAGAGAAAAAGAGAAAGATAAGTTTATGAGAGAGACAGACAGACAGACAGATAAAGAGAATGATAAGTGGGTGGGAGATTGATTAGTAGAGAGATAGATAAAGAGAAAGATATGGTCGTGAGAGATAGATAAAGAGAAAGATAATAGCGTGAGAGATGGATAAACAGGGAGAGATAAATGCGTGAGAGATAAAGCCAATTATAGGTGTGTCAAAGATAGATAAAGAGACAGATAAGTGTGTGATATAGATAAAGAGAAAGATAGGTGCTTAAGACATAGGTAAAGAGAATGATAAAGGCGAGAGAAATAGACAGAAAGATAAGATAGATTAATAGAAAGATATGCGAATGATAGATAAAGAGAAAGATAAGGGCGTGACCAATGGATAAAGAGAAGGATAAGGGCGTGAGAGATAAAGAGTAATATGCGTGTGTGAGAAAAAAAAGAAAGATTAGTGAGAGAAAGAGAAAGATATGTGCGTGAGTGATCGATAAAGAAAAGATAAAGGCGTGAGTGATAACGAGAAAGATATGTGCGTGAGAAATAAATAAAGAGAAAATAAGGGAATGAGAGATAGATAAAGAGAAAGATGACGGCGTGAGAGATAAAGAGAAAGATATGTGCGTGAGAGATAGATAAAGAGAAAAATATGGGAATGAGAGATAGATAAAGAGAAAGACGAGGGCGTGAGAGATAGATTAAGAGAAAGATAAGGGCGTGAGGGATAAAGAGAAAGATATGTGCGTGAGAGAGAGTAGATAAAAAGGGAAAATATGGGAATGAGAGATAGATAAAGAGAAAGACGAGGGCGTGAGAGATAGATAAAGAGAAAGATAAGGGCGTGAGAGATAAAGAGAAAGATATGTTCGTGAGAGATAGATAAAGGGAAAATATGGGAATGAGAGATAGATAAAGAGAAAGATGAGGGCGTGAGAGATAGATAAAGAGAAAAATAAGGGCGTGAGGGATAAAGAGAAAGATATGTGCGTGAGAGATAGATAAAGGGAAAATATGGGAGTGAGAGATAGATAAAGAGAAAGATAAGGGCGTGAGAGATAGATAAAGAGAAAAATAAGGGCGTGAGAGATAAAGAGAAAGATATGTGCGTGAGAGATAGATAAAGAGAAAAATAAGGGAATGAGAGTTAGATAACGAGAAAGATGAGGGCGTAAGAGATAGATAAAGAAAAATATAAGGGCGTGAGAGATAAAGAGAAAGATATGAGCGTGAAAGATAGATAAAGAGAAAATAAGGGAATGAGAGATAGATAAAGAAAAATATAAGGGCGTGAGAGATAGATAAAGAGAAAAATAAGGGCGTCAGAGATAGATAAAGAGAAAGATAAGGGCGTGAGAGATAAAGAGAAAGATATGTGCGTGAGAGATAGATAAAGAGAAAGATAAAGGCGTGAGCGATAGATAAAGAGAAATATAAGGGCGTGAGAGATAAAGAGAAAGATATTTGCGTGAGAGATAGATAAAGAGAATGATATGTGCGTGAGAGATAGATAAAGAGAAAGATAAGGGCGTGAGAGATAAAGAGAAATATATGTGCGTGAGAGATAGATAAAGAGAAAGATATGTGCGTGAGAGATAGATAAAGAGAAAGATAAAGGCGTGAGCGATAGATTAAGAACTTATGGGATGACCTGATAGATAAAGAGAAAGTGAGAGATAGATAACGAGAAAGGTAAGTCAGTGACAGCGATAAAGAGAAAATGTTTTAGAGATAGATAAATAGAAAGATAAGTGTGTGAGAGAAAAAGAGAAAGATAAGTTTATGAGAGAGACAGACAGACAGACAGATAAAGAGAATGATAAGTGGGTGGGAGATTGATTAGTAGAGAGATAGATAAAGAGAAAGATATGGTCGTGAGAGATAGATAAAGAGAAAGATAATAGCGTGAGAGATGGATAAACAGGGAGAGATAAATGCGTGAGAGATAAAGCCAATTATAGGTGTGTCAAAGATAGATAAAGAGACAGATAAGTGTGTGTGATATAGATAAAGAGAAAGATAGGTGCTTAAGACATAGGTAAAGAGAATGATAAAGGCGAGAGAAATAGACAGAAAGATAAGATAGATTAATAGAAAGATATGCGAATGATAGATAAAGAGAAAGATAAGGGCGTGACCAATGGATAAAGAGAAGGATAAGGGCGTGAGAGATAAAGAGTAATATGCGTGTGTGAGAAAAAAAAGAAAGATTAGTGAGAGAAAGAGAAAGATATGTGCGTGAGTGATCGATAAAGAAAAGATAAAGGCGTGAGTGATAACGAGAAAGATATGTGCGTGAGAAATAAATAAAGAGAAAATAAGGGAATGAGAGATAGATAAAGAGAAAGATGACGGCGTGAGAGATAAAGAGAAAGATAAGTGCGTGAGAGATAGATAAAGAGAAAAATAAGGTAATGAGAGTTAGATAACGAGAAAGATGAGGGCGTGAAAGATAGATAAAGAAAAATATAAGGGCGTGAGGGATAAAGAGAAAGATATGTGCGTGAGAGATAGATAAAGGGAAAATATGGGAATGAGAGATAGATAAAGAGAAAGACGAGGGCGTGAGAGATAGATTAAGAGAAAGATAAGGGCGTGAGGGATAAAGAGAAAGATATGTGCGTGAGAGATAGATAAAGGGAAAATATGGGAATGAGAGATAGATAAAGAGAAAGACGAGGGCGTGAGAGATAGATAAAGAGAAAGATAAGGGCGTGAGAGATAAAGAGAAAGATATGTTCGTGAGAGATAGATAAAGGGAAAATATGGGAATGAGAGATAGATAAAGAGAAAGATGAGGGCGTGAGAGATAGATAAAGAGAAAAATAAGGGCGTGAGGGATAAAGAGAAAGATATGTGCGTGAGAGATAGATAAAGGGAAAATATGGGAGTGAGAGATAGATAAAGAGAAAGATAAGGGCGTGAGAGATAGATAAAGAGAAAATAAGGGCGTGAGAGATAAAGAGAAAGATATGTGCGTGAGAGATAGATAAAGAGAAAAAAAAGGAATGAGAGTTAGATAACGAGAAAGATGAGGGCGTAAGAGATAGATAAAAAGAAAAATATAAGGGCGTGAGAGATAAAGAGAAAGATATGAGCGTGAAAGATAGATAAAGAGAAAATAAGGGAATGAGAGATAGATAAAGAAAAATATAAGGGCGTGAGAGATAGATAAAGAGAAAAATAAGGGCGTCAGAGATAGATAAAGAGAAAGATAAGGGCGTGAGAGATAAAGAGAAAGATATGTGCGTGAGAGATAGATAAAGAGAAAGATAAAGGCGTGAGCGATAGATAAAGAGAAATATAAGGGCGTGAGAGATAAAGAGAAAGATATTTGCGTGAGAGATAGATAAAGAGAAAGATATGTGCGTGAGAGATAGATAAAGAGAAAGATAAGGGCGTGAGAGATAAAGAGAAAGATATGTGCGTGAGAGATAGATAAAGAGAAAGATATGTGCGTGAGAGATAGATAAAGAGAAAGATAAAGGCGTGAGCGATAGATAAAGAGAAATATAAGGGCGTGAACAATAAAGAGAAAGATAAGGGCGTGAGATAAATAAAGAGAATTTTATTTTGTGAGAGATACATAAAGATAAAGATAACTGTATGAAAGATAACAGCATAGATATGTGTTGAATGATAGACAAAAAGAAAGATAAGGGCGTGAGAGATGAAGAGAAAGATATGTGCGTGAGAGATAGACAAAGATAAAAATAAGGGCGTGAGACATAGATAAAGAGAAAAATAAGGGAACGAGAGATAGATAAAGAGAAAGATAAGTCTGTGAGGTGAGGAAAGATGTGTTTAATGATAGATATAGATACAGTTATGCGAAGGAGCGAGGAAGTGAGAGGTTGATATGAATGTGCGGGAAAGAGAAAGGTGTGATGACGGAAAAATATAGATAAAGATATGCCTGTCCGAAGTGAGAGAAAGAAGAAGATATGTGCTTGAATGAAAGAGAATAATGTGTGTTTGAAGGAGAAATAAAGAAAAAAACTTATATGAAGGAAGGAGAGAATGAGAGAGAATGCATGTGCGAATTTTGAACTTTTTTCGTAATTTCTCCGAATCCACCCCAAAAAGGTCTATTGATGTGGTGAGTTCCATACTCACATGGTTTTTATATTGAATAAAATTAGAAAAGTCATGAACTTTATTTTCCCTATTCTTTGAAAATTTTAACCTTAATGTTGAACAAATCGCAATTATGACTCGAAAAGACGTGACTTCAATTTGAATACAATAATATTTTTAATGTCATACAACTTCAGAGCATACGCGATAATGGTTCTCTACGATTTTCTTTTTATGCATGAATTGCCAAGTCTTCTAAGAAATGCTGATTTCTGAATTCAGAGACGTCCTTCTCTGACGCTAACAGCAACTCAATAAGATTCCATTGTTTACAATGATTCGTTTTTTTTTTACGGCTAACTAAACCTTTGCAGGTTATTTAAAGCCAGAATTTTTTTTATATATATTTTAAGGTTTAGTAATACAATTCCTACTAATTAATCCATAGCTGAAGAGGAGAACAGGTGAATTCATATCTTTCCACAGGGTATTTACGCGTAAGTGAATATAACGAACCCAACCAGAATTCGAACTCGGCTCTCCGATTAACAAATTCCGAGCTATTATTATCCATTACACCTGCCGCACATCCAAGCTTACAGCAGTTAATATTCCCAAGCGGTCACCCATCTAGGATTTGTTCGGTTTGTTTTGTTTTGCAGCATATAGGTTATTTAATACCGACAAAATTTTTATTGCTGGTAATAATTTTTCTTCAAAAATTCATTGCTAGTAATAATATTTTTACAAAGTATTTCTGGGATTAAAATCCATTTTGACACTTTCATAGTGCTTTGACCCCAGTTTGGGTGTTAACTATTTGCTCCTAACTGGGACCCTAACAGGTGTTACCACCCCGATTCAGGGTGGACCTGGGAACACCAGCAATTACGCGGTGGTTCCACTTTCCTCAAAACCTCCTGATTGGAGGTTTTGCTGTTAGATGGAGTTTATCGTCTTACCCAGGACGCGGATGTAGTTTATCGTCACACAGGTAAGTTATTTATTAAAATCATTTACAAACTCATCCCTCCATGAAGAACTCTCCACAAAAAATATTCATATCTTTCTCAAGCATATTTGTGCGTAACTGAATATAATGAACCCAACTGGAATTGGAACTCGGCCTTCCGATTAACAAATGCCGAGCTGTTATTATCCATTACACCTAGCGCACTCCCAAGCTTACAGCAGCTAATATTCCCAAGCGGTCACCCATCTAGATAGGGCCCAGTCTCGTCGTTGGTTAACTTTGGTGATCATACGGGAACTGCTGTTTCAAAGCTGTATGGCCGTAATCCTCTGGAGATTTTAGTCTACCATAATATTTAATACATATTTGGGAGAAGAAATTCACGCTTTCCCCACTAGTACAGAATTTGAAACCGGCTCGCCGATTTTCACTTTTGAATAACATTGACGCTATACGCACCTTCTTGTTAAATATGAAAAATAAGTTTCATCTGAATTAAAATAATGGTGGCCCACCAAGACAGAAAACTGATTTATCGACCCTGTCTTTACGTTGCCTTCCACGGTACTTCGCCTCGTTTTGGTTTTATTATCGATTTTACTTTTATAAACAGAAAATAAACAAAGGTGACTCTTTGATATTTTTTTTGTCCTCTAAAAATGAAGTGCTAAAAACGAAAGATTTTCATGTCGATTATTGATATTAGCGTGTTTAGAAAGTAATGACGTATTTCATGGCCATGAATTATCAGTCAACCAAGAAAAGTAGAACCAGAGCTTAATGGTAGGAGACTGCGTCTAGAATTACTCTATCATCTATTCCAGTCATGATCAAACTGCGACCAGTTCGGTCTTTCTGAATGACCCGCTTAATTTGTTAAAATATTGACTTGTTTCGTTTTCACTTGTTCACTCGCACATTCTCTCGTACATAAGCACGTATATAAGCAAAACTTTAAATACAATGCTTCTTGAATGTTGTAAACTTTCGAGGAAAGAAGAATATGTGATGTTATTAATCCTGACCTGGAATCTCGGCTTCAGTACCATTCCCACCGCCGTAACGTAGCTTCCCTGCACTTGTTTTATAAATATTTTTATGGTAATTGTTCTCATGGACTCTCCTCTATGGTACCTAGATTTATGAATTTAAGCGGGGTACTCAACTGCAGGAAATAGACTCGCTGTTCCGAGCAGGCAAGCTTTTTGTCGTAATCTATTCCCAAATCAAAATCCAATATCTCAAACATTTTTCTTACAACACCCCAGTGCTCCTGTGATCACTGGTAACATAATTACTTTCTTTGCTAGTCATTTCCAAACATTCAGGTTGACAACTTCTCCTTTCCTTTGTGTTCAAATCGCATGTCAAATGGACAGGCCTCAAGAGATGTCTTTGTTGTTTTAGTATTTTATTATTAGTAGTAGTATTAGAAATGTTTTGTTGCTCTTGTTATATTAAACCCAAAATTTAAAAAAAGTGAGACACTCCTGCGTAAGCGTCTTTCTGGATAAATTTTCTGTGAAATTTAACTATCTATCTATCTATCTATCTATCTATCTATCTATATATATATATATATATATATATATATATATATATATATATATATATATATATATTGTCTGCGGTTATTGCTGTATAGTTAGATATTCTTTGATAATATCCAAAGAAGAATCTGCTATGTCATTGGTCCTGACCTGGAATCCTAGCTTTAGTAATTTTCCACCTGCCATAATGTAGCTTACCTGCGCTTATTTTATAAATATTTTCATGGTAATTGTTCGGATAATTTCTCCTCTATGGAATCTAGACTCTATGAATTTAATGACATCATTGGGTTGGTGGAAATGTCTCATCATTTTACAGTCGAAATGACTTGATGCAACAGTAAGTTCTATGCTAGCCGTTTCTTTTTTTGTATTTAAATTCTTCTCTTTTATTGTTCTCGCTCTTTAATAACGTTCTTATATTCTTTCTCATTCAGTAACACCCTTTATTGCCTTGCTGGTGGTAAAATGATTACAAGTATATATATATATATATATATATATATATGTAGTCATCCATATACAAGCCTGTTTCTCGATGACAGAGAAAGAGAAATTTTAGCGTATTATATACGAGATGTGTAGAAACACCAGTAGCCAAGAGGGCTCAATTCATAATTGAAGAGCGATGCGTTAATAGTAGAAGCCGATACTGTTTTTATTTAAAAAAAGAGAGACTCTCTTGTGTAAGCCGCTTTCTGGTATATTGATAAAATCCAAAGAAGAATCTGCAATGTCATTGGTACTGACCTGCAATCCCAGCTTCAGGAACTTTCTAACTGCCATAATGTAGCTCTCCTGCGCTTATTTTATAAATATTTTCATGGTAATTGTTCTGTTGATCTCTCCTCTATGGCAATTACCTAGTCCCGCATTAATTACGTTCAGTTAACTGATGTTTCTGCCATGATTCAGGATTATGTTTTTTTTTTATGATTAACATTATTTTGCTTAGTTTCTTGTATATACAACTGTAATCATTGTAAATATTCATTGGGCTTCAATTTTAAAAGTTGTACATATGGAACTAGTCATAGAGACTTGAGGTATTGTGGTGGCTGTAGTAAGATTCGTAAGCACGAATGTGTTGTTTTGGTGTAAGGAATAATTCTCTACGTTTGGGTCAGTAATCGTGTCTAGATAAGTTTAAGATTGAAGAGCGGCCTTCCCCTATCCATATTTTTATATTTTCAAAATAAATATTACTCTCCTTTATGATACCTAGTCTATGAATTTAAGCGGGGTAGCAATACGCAGATGGCACAGTACTGATAGCAGACACGGAAAAGAAATCACAAAATCTCCTACAGAAGGTACTGACGGAGAGTGAGAAGAAAGGACTAAGCATAAGCTACAAGAAGGCAGAGTGCATGGTCTTCAGTAAGAGGAGGAGCCCGAAATGCGATTTGAAGGTCGAGAACACTAGAATCAAGCAAACGCGGAAGTTTAAATATTTGGGAAGCGTTCTGACAGAGTGGGTGCGACACTGAGGTCCGTAGGCGTGTTGGGATGGCGAAGGACACATTCCAAAAGCTGGGCAGAGTACTGCGAGACAAGAGGATTTCTTTGGTAACAAAAAAATAAAGAATACTGAACTGTTACGTGACATCTGTCCTTCTTTACGGCAGCGAATGTTGGACGATTTCCTTAAAGATGAAGAAGAGACTCGAGGCGACGGAGATGTGTTTCTACAGAAGGATGCTAAGGATATCACGGACCGAGCGTGTGAGCAACGATGAGGTCTTAGAGATGTTGTAAACTGCAAACAAGGAGGAGGCTTATACTTAATATCAGGAAGAGGCAGCTGAAGTTTTTGTGACACATAAGGAGGGCCTGGAGAATCTGATATTCACGGGTCGAATAGAGGGGAAGAAAAACAAGGGAAAACAACGCGTGACATACCTCGCGGGCTTAAACAAGTGGTTGGCAGAACGTGGTCTGCGGGAGGAAGCAGAGGGAAGGAACTTGTTGAGAGCTGCAAGGGATAGAGGGAGGTGGAGAGCCATGATCGCCGACGTCCTGAAAGGACATGGCACATAAAAAGAAAGACTAGATTGTCGGCAAGATCATTTTACAGTTGAATTGGCTAGAGGTAACCGTTCTACGCTAATAGTCCCTTTTCTCGCACTATTCGCTTGTGGAACTCGCTTCCAGCTTCTTGCTTTCTAATCAGTTTTGATCTTTAAACATTTAATCGTTATTTTCCGTCTTCTTAATTGCTGTTCTTTCTTTTGTTTACTGCTCCTATATAACAGTTTTTTTTTTCTTATATTCTCTCACGCCCAGTAAACACACAGCGTGTTAGTGGCTTTTGGCCTTGCTTGGAGTGAAAAGATTATTAAAATAAATAAATAAATAAAAATAACGTTTTCGTCATTTTAAACCATTGATGATTTTCACTATGGAAGATCAAACGTGTAAACATCTTTTATTTTTAAAACAAGAAACATTCATACTAATTTTTTCTCTAAAGAAGACATATATGTTGTTTTTTTTGTTTCAAATGAATAAATTAGAAATAAATCACACTATCATCAGTGATAATACAGAGTGTTTGGAATATTACTGTACACTTTTCTAATAATATTTGTCTTATATTTCAGATTTCCCCCCCCCCCAATATGGTCTTAACATTGTTCATAATTTTCATTCATATTCTCCTCCTGTATTCTATATTGAAACATGTCTATTAATAAAAATGTAAGTGCATAGTGACTTTTCTTGCAGTATAAAATGTCAAAAATTAATATCATATTCAATGAACGATGTCAAACGTTGTGGAAGGCCAGCAAAGCTGCCGGAAGAGAAATTATTGGATACTTCTGACAGTTTTTGCAGCAGAGACCAAGAAAATCATTACGAAAGTTAGTGCATCAGCCAAATATTCGTCCTTCACATATTCGGGAATCCAGCAAAAATTAAAACTCTGACAATGAAAAGTACAAAAACTGAAAGCAAGTGATCATGAAAAAACGACTGTATTGATACTAACGGGTGTCACTTTCAAAATTGTTCATAATTGTTTGTTGTGGTAGGATCCACCTAATTTGCATAGTGGAGTACCGACCATATAAATATGGTTGGTACCGGGAAGAGAGGAGGAATCAAGAGATTAAATCTCAGTCGAACTCTCTGCATTTTGCAGTGAGGGACCCGGACGAGGCTTTGCCGAGAGGCAGGGTTTCGTCCGGAGTGGTAGACAGGCCTTGAACCCGTCTAGGCGGGTTCAGAAAGGCCATATTTTGGCCGAGCCTACGGGCTCGGAGATACCCACTTTAAACCGGCCTTGTGCCACATTTTATCCTCGTGGGTGGATAGATAAATACAGGAATCAAGAGATTCAACCAGAGACTCTGCCCGACTGCGACTCAGTCAACACATTCTCCAGGAACGGTCTTACCAGGAATATACAAAAGACTATATGTAAATATTATGTACACTTGCTTGTTTCAATACATTTTGTTCTAAGTACGTTTTGTGTTGCATTATTATTCCATGCATTAGTCAAGTTTCAACATTTTCATTCATATTCTTTTCCTTTATTCTATAATGAAATATGTCTATTAATAAAAATGTAACTGCATAGTGACTTCCCTAACACCTTGTAGTATAAAATGTCAAAAACTGATATCACAATCGGTGAACGATGCCAAACGTTGTGGAAGGCCATCAAAGCTGTCAGAGGAGAAACTGTTGGATATTTCTGACAGTTTTTGCAGCAGAGACCAAGAAAATCATTACAAAAGTTAGTGCATCAGCAAAATAAGACTCTGCCCATGCAAAGCACAAAAACTGAAAGCAACTGATCATGCAAAATGGCTGTATTGTTGCTAACGGACATCACTTTCAAAATTGTTTATAATTTTTATTCATATTCTCTTTCTTTATTCTATATTAAAATATGTCTATTAATAAAAATACAAATGCATAGTGACTTTCCGAACACCGATTTTTAGAGGAATATATTTTTGGTAGCCACCTGGAGGTACGGTAAGTGGTTTACAGTAATTGTTACAAGTGATATCCCACTTATTTACAACTCGGTGGTAAAGGGTTACATTTTATACTCGCCATATAAGTCGACCCCTACTTTTGGAAATATTGTTTTAGACTTGAAAATTCGACTTGTACACCCTACATTCAGCATTACAATCGTTTCCCTAAAACTTATGTAGCAACCTAAAATATATATATATATATATATATATATATATATATATATATATATATTGAAACGTGTTTCATTGAATAATATAGATAAGTTTTGTTTTTATAAAAAGAAGAGAGAAAATCGCCGTGTTTATATATTTTATTTTATAAAGGTAAAATACAATAGGAAAACTGTAATATTAGCCAACGCGTTTCGTCCAATGTGGGCTTTTTCAAGGCGAAAACGAAAAAGTCCACATTGGACGAAACGCGTCGGCTAATATTACAGTTTTCCTATTGTCTTTTACCTTTATAAATATTTCTGTTTCTACAGATTAACTTTGAGAATTTTTTCATATGTTATTTTATTAGGTTGGTGCAAAAATAATGACGTAATAATGTCGTTTTTGACGTTAAAAATACGTCAAAAACGACGTTATTAGGTCATTATTTTTGCACCAACCTAATAAAAATTTAAGTGCATAGTGACCTTTCGGATACAGTAGTATACAAAGACTCCAGTTTTTTAATTCTAGAAAAATCTTTTCTCGCCTCGCCGCTAAAAACAATTTTTACCACATGCTTGCGCATGTGGTCTTCTGTATTGAAAATAGCTCGGAAAAGTTTAACCATGCCTGATCTATTCTATTCGAATGTTTGCCGTTTATAATGCAGAGTTTAACACTATGAAAGATTATAATTTTAAAAGTCACATATTTTGACAATAGTATGTAAATGTTTGTGTTCGGAATACAATGACGTAATTCCCTGCTATAAGCTATGAACCAAGTCAACTAAGGCAAAACAAAGATTGGGCAATGTTTAACCTTCGTACCTGCAAAGAAACGATGTGCCAAAAGGAAGGGCTTTTCCTTGACACCGCTATTATTTTAACTACCTTCACGGGACGGCAATGTTTATTGTTTTAAAATTCATTTTTAATAAAACCTAAACATATAAAATTGAATTTATACATTTCGTTTGTTCTTGAGAATTGACAACAAAAATAATAAACATT
This sequence comes from Acanthosepion pharaonis, assembly GCA_903632075.3. Taxonomy (NCBI): domain Eukaryota; kingdom Metazoa; phylum Mollusca; class Cephalopoda; order Sepiida; family Sepiidae; genus Acanthosepion; species Acanthosepion pharaonis. The sequence goes on along the minus strand of CAHIKZ030000535.1, from coordinate 2,102,475 downwards.
ATTTATTAGTGTTTATTTGTTCTATTTATTTATTACATTATTTATTGGAATGACTGGCAAAATATCGGATAATTACCAATCGATTCGAACTTCATACCTTCCCTAAATGTATTTGGGCGTAAGTTATACAGGGTGTTTCAAAAAATTTGATATCATTTCGCAATCTAATAACTTTGTTAGATCTCCTTCAAATGACTTCAAATTTTAATAGCATCTTTATGTTTAATGTTTGTTTTTATGTCTTTATGTTTTTGTGTTTTTCTTATTTGTATTTTTATGTTCTTTAATCTTTTTCTTTACAGATATAAAAATGCTATTTACTAGAAGAGAAAAAGCGTTTTGTGTATTGGAGTTTGCTAGAACACAGTCAAACAAGACTGTGCAGCGTGCATTTATGAGAGAGTTCTCTAGAAAGTCACCAACAGGAATGCAGATTTGGAGATGGCATAAAAAGTTCAAAGAGGAAGGCTGTCTGTGCAGAGCAAAAGGATCCGGACGACCACAAACTTCACATTTGTGAAATCGTTCACATAATCCACATGCTTTTGAATTTCTCATTCAGATTTGGAAGAATAAATCTTATGATCTTCAACATTAATACTGTTTAATTTCCTTTGCCTTAATCATGTACTTTCTGTGATATTTACATCTCAAAGGATATCAATTTTTTTGAAACACCCTGTATTATTCAGTCGAGCTAGCTCTCGGACATTAACGAGTCTATCAATCTAACCATCACAGTCCTGTATCAAGGTCGGAAGGATATTAGGCTGGCATTCTGTGTGATAACATAGTTGGTCAACATAGGTGATTGCTTCCCGACCAAACCGTCTTGAACTATGGCTAGGTGTCCAATGCAGTAGATTACTCGCAAGTTTTTGTTTTGATAACCAGAAGTGTCGTGCCAAGAGAATTCTGTTCGAGTAAGATTGTAAAAATATTCTGTCCACAGAACTGTGATTTATTTGGTTCTTGTCACCAAGAGATGTTAAATATAGATCTCAGCATCCGATTGTCGGTTCCATCAAGTTTAGGTTTTTATTTAATGTCCAAGCAGTGGCACCACAGAATAAAACCGACTCTACTGTGACAGGAAAGAATTTCCACTGTATGGTAGATCAGATTTCCAGATTACATCCATTTTATTCAAGGCGGACCTGGTTTTAGTCATGAGAATTTTCACATCCTTTTCCGTAGAATTTATTTTGCTTCCTAGCTATGTAAATGGTTCAAGAGATTTTATCGATTGTCCAGAGGAAGTTAGAAGCAAGGACAAAAGTTCGTATGTAAATAGTGTAAATAATATAAATAGTAATATAAATAATTAGTAATAATATTTATAAATAATAATTATAAATAATATATAATAATATATATAATATATAATTATATATAACTTCTATATAAGATATAATATATATATATATGTTATATAATATATATATATATATATAATATTAATAATATACAATATAATATATATATATAATATATATATAATATAATATATATAATATATAATATAATATATATATATAATAATAATAATAATATATATATATATATATATATATATATATATATATATATAATCGACTCTCCCGTCGAGATTCGACGTATGAGGTCAAGAAGATCAAGACCGACAGCCCGACACCGGCACATGAGATTTGATTATAGTTGTGAAGGCCTCGTGCAGGACCATCCACACTTTTTGAAGGGACGAATACAGAGACCTGGTGCACCGAATGCCAAGGTCCCCAAACGACCCTCCGCAGGTTTTGAATTCAGAGCTATGGGTAAAATAGCAGGACAGACTGGGTTCTATAGCCTTGGATGGCAACTGGTCTAGGAGAAGGATATATATATATATATATATATATATATATATATATATATATATATATATATATATATTTTTATAAAAATATTTACATTTATATTTTAACTTTTTTCCATTTTCTTATACCTGTTTCCCATATTTGAGTAATTTAGTAAATGTTTATAAATTGATGAAATTTTAACAAAACCTGAACTGGAAGAGGTTATAGAGAATCACTCCATTAGCCTTCGATGGCAGACAGTTTAAGAGAAAGACACCTCTGAATTCAAAATCATAGAATCATAGAGAATGCAATGGAGAAACCATTCGTATATCTTTCCCAAGACGCCGTGGCAATTCATAGATAATAAAGACAAAGAATCAAAAGAAAGGCATGTTCATTTCCGCCCCCTCCCGCCAAAAAATATATGGCCTTTATAAAAAGAAAACTATCAATCATTGCTGGTCATTATAAAAACAGTTAAAGGATATGTTATCAGTTTACAAACCAGAAGATATTGGATTCATTTCCATGCTGGTGATTTAGAGAAACCTTATAATTCTAATTTTAAACGTACGGTTGGTTGATTTTGTTTAGCGACATATCAACCTCTACGGGTTATTTAAACGCCGAAATCTAAATATTTTGAACGAAATTTTATGCTTTCAAGGTAAAAGTATGTTTTTTAGATAAATATTTTGTAAATCATAAAAGATATTGTTGGTAATTTTACTATAAAAATGTACTTTTATCTTTTTTTACTGTTGCATTGATTGTCATTTTACTATTAAAATGTATTCGTCATTTTGCTATTAAAATGTATTCGTCATTTTGCTATTAAAATGTATTCGTCATTTTACTATTAAAATGTATTCGTCATTTTGCTATTAAAATGTATTCGTCATTTTGCTATTAAAATGTATTCGTCATTTTACTATTAAAATGTATTCGTCATTTTGCTATTAAAAAATGTACCGTTGGATTTGTTTGGGGGTTCACTATTTGTCCAGAGTTGGGACCCTAACAGTTGCTACCATCCCCTAAACGTACATTATCGCATGCAACAAAGTTTATGTGTAAATTTATTGATTTGTTTTTTCCGAATTATCAACCATTTACAAGTTATGTAAAGTCAGAAGATATTTTATTTTTCGTAAGAAATTTTTGGCAATAATAATGATTTTTACTGTTACAAATCTGACTAATTAGCCCATTGTTGGGAAGGAAAGACGTAGATTCATGCCTTTCGTAAGGGTATTTGCGTGTAAGAAAACATAACGAAATACTGACTGAAATTGAAACTCAGCTCTCCGAATTACAATTTTGAGTCGTTATCCATTATAGCACGCGCACAGCGACAGGTATTCCGAAACAGTTACCAATCTAGGTACTGACCAGGTTCGACGTTGCTTAACTTCGGTGAATCGTACAAGAACCGGTGTTTCAACAAGATACGACCGTAAGCACTTCACGTGTAAAGTAATTTGTACCAATATGTAAGAGATATGCATTTTAAAATTAAAAACAAAAATATTCCGTTAAGAGTCACGCAACAAGATGGAGCCTAAAAACCAAAGTATTAATACATTTTTAAATCTTAAATATATTTTCAAATGCCTTATTCTATGAAAGAAATCGTGTGTAATATTAGTTGCTTCTTTCATATAAGAATTGGTTCAAGTATTTTATATTTTTCTCTATAATAGTGTCTTATAATATTTTAGTGTTATTTACAAGTGTTTAATTAAAAACAGAGCATTTGCTTAAATAAACTGTATCTATAACAATAGCGTATAAACAGAAAATATATTAAATAATTGTCCTACAATTCATTTCATTATATGTTGTCATTGTTTACGTTAAAATACGTTTCGTGAACAAAGATGATCAATCGAGAAAAATCGTAGAAGATTGTGTTTAAAAACAGTAATTTGGAATTCGCTAGCCAGATGCTTCTCTGTAGCTAAATGGTATAGAACGTCTGATCAAGCGACGTTTTCCGTATAGTGATGCAGGTTCGATTCCTGTCGGACTAGGCATATTTTCTCCGAAATTTTTCGAACATTCAAGCCGGTAAATGTAATTAATACTGTTTAATTAAAAGCATACTATTTACTTGCATCTATAAAAATAACGGATAAACAGTAAATGTATTATATGGATAAATTGGTTGTATCAAAAATATTTTTACAAGCACTGAGGGCGGCTCCCTCCCAGCAAAACAAGGACAAGTGTTCATATGGACATATGTCCGCAAAATCCTGTTTTTGAGTTATCAAGTTTCAAGTTTACGGAAGACGCTGTTAAATGTACCACCCAAGATACAATCCAGAATACTTTTACAAACTTTGGGGACGAGTTCCAGACACCAAAACACGGTAAAATGTCCAATATGCCCAAAAGGACATCGTTGTATCTTAACACAGTAACTCATAAGTGATATCATAATATCCTCCACTTGCTTCTACACACGCATGCACCCGTCGGATCATTGACTGGCGGACCCTATCAAATACTTCCACGCGGTGTGGAATGGTTCCGCAGGCCCTCATTAAACGTTGATGAAGCGTCTCTGCATTATTAATGTCTACTGCATAAACCAATGGTTTTAGGTGGCCCCAGAGATAGAATACAAAGGATTGAGGTCAGGAGAACGTGCAGGCCATGGAACTGCTTTTCTCCTACCTATCCATCCTTTATGGTATATGTCAGCCAGTACATCACGAGCAGTGTGGCTAAAATGTACTGGAGCTCGATCATAGATTAACTACATGCATTTAGTTATTAGCAGGAGTACATCCTCTAGCAGGTCTGTAGACAGCTCCTGTAAAACTTGCAGTAGAGACCTAGTCAGTCACCTACAAGTCAGGCCCACACATTAATCATAAACTGATGCTGGTTTCTAGCCTGTATCGTACCATGGGGATTACGATCCACCCATAAATGTTGGCTGTGTAAATTTGTTATTCCATCTCTTCCAAATGTTGCCTCATCCGTGAAGGCGAAAAACCGTGCACACGTTGTAAATGATACGGATACAGAAGCTGCTCTTGAAGTACCCTACATGTGGTACTATGAGATGTACGACATGCTAGGGCTACTTGATGTGTGATACATGGATCTTGTCCGACAGCCTGTAGAATGTGTTCTCTGAGGTCAGGCGTACGAGCGGGTCTCGGTCTTCCTCGATCCATAGTTTATAGTGTTATGGATCCCGTCTCAGCAACGCGACGATAAACAGCAGCAAAGGTTGAATGACTCGACTGCCTTCGGTCTGCAAACGCAATCAGATACAGCTGTACAGCCTCGCGTTCATTACCATTCGTGCGGCCGTGTGTAAAAATCATATCTGCCTTCTCTCGATATGGATCTCCTGCCATTGTTAAACGGAGCACTTCTCAGCTAACTCACGACTACACGCGTTAAACTCTGAGACAGACTAGCCACAAATGTACATGAATGACAAATTAACATCTACTGTAAACTTTGTTTAAACTTAATATTTCAAAAACGAAGGATTTGATGGCATATATTTATATGAACTTCTGTTCTGGTTTTGATGTTATGACCCCGCCCCAACGATTTGTAAAAGTATTTTTAATACACCTTGTATATATATATATGCAGCAAGAATTTATTTAAACAAGTTTTAGTAAAGTCAGCCAACAAGAAAAGTCGGTTTAATTTTGTAATAATTTGTTGCATAGGAGGATCAAAATTGTCGACAAACTGTTCAAACTTCACGCGTTTTTTTTTTCTGTTCTTGTTTGAGTACTTAAAAGAATTACTACTGCATATGGATAATGGCTGGCAACTCCTTTCCAAGCACACCTATCTGCTAGGACGTATTGTTTCCACAACAACTATGATGAGCCGAAATTATTTGCCGTTTCTGGCGTGATCAACTGCTTGAACTAATCTGGGTGGCTCACGGTGGCTTGTTACTCTGTACTAGCGCAATTATCGACGCCTTGTCTACCCAATTTCACTCACAAAGCTTAGGTCAATGCGGTATGGTTTTCATGTACTCTCCAACTTGACAAATCGACCATGAGGAGATTCAAGCCCGTGTCTCACGGTCAGAAAGTAAACATTATATAATTAGCAGAGGAGAGAAATGTGAGAGAAGAAACTATAAGAATAGAACTTACGGTGTACATCTAGATATTTCAACACTAAAACGATGAGACCTAACAGCCAATCTAGTACTACACTTAAAGTCTTGAGGTCGAGGAACCAGAGAGGAAAGTTCATTAGAACAAATGATATGAAAATGTTCAAAGAAAAGAAATAGGGAAGCCACATTACGGCAGTGGGGGAAAATGACTAAAGCCGAGATGCTCGGTCAGAACCGATAACATTGCAGATTCTTGTTTGGATTTGGTCAAGGATCTCGAGATATATAGCAGAAGCACCAGACTAGATGTATTCAATGCACGGATAAATGGTAGTTTTATAAATAGGCAAAATGGATTCTGTCAAGAAAAATTGTCTGCCACGACACAGTGAAAAAAACTTTTCTAGCAGACTTAACATTTGATTCAATATAATCGTTTCAGTTTGTGCCAGACACAAACGTGCAAACAAGAAGGAGTAATGAGTTGCTAAAGTGGGGGCTAGCATCAGCCATGCTGATAAAGAGCAGAATTGGTTCAGTAAGATGACCAAATGGAAGTGGTTTCGTTTTGGAGGCATTAACATTTACAAGTCATTTGTTGCTCCAGTTGACAAACAGACTGAAGGTCATTTTAAGATCAGCTGCCAATTTTACTTTGTCGGACCTATATATATTCAGATAGGAGTAAATAGTCGTGTCATCAGCATAGATAGGGAGTCTGGAACTGATGGCATTGGAAAGGTCGTTGATGAAGATAAGAAACAAAGTAGGCCCAGGGATAGATCCCTGGGGTATGCCTGTATCTATGTGAAATGATGTAGAAGAAGGACTGTTCAGAAGAAAGATTGGATAAAGAAAAAAAAAACACCCAGAGACACCACAGCCCCACAGTTCATGAAGAAGATGAGCATGCCAAACGGCTTCGGGATGTCTTAAGCCACTACCAGAGCCTCACCGTTCTTATCTAATGTATGTGTTGTGGATTCCGAGATGAAATTCGGTCTCCAATGAAATGACACACGCAAGAATTAAATATAAGAAATTAAATGTATTTACACAATGATACAATGGGTAATACTGTTTGTAAATCCAGGAACGCGGTTAGTAGCGATAATAATATATATATATATATATATATATATTTAAGCATTGTGCCCCAAGCAAGGCGTGAAGCCACTAGGATGCAGAGGGTTGCGGAAGATTTGGAGCGAGAGCAGATAAGAGTGATAGGAGAAAGGAAAAGGAGAAGGATAGTGGGTAGATCAAGGTAATTGGAGATGTCGATTGACATTACATTTGAATAGTTGGAGATTATAGCTTTCAGGAAACAGTAATTGGGAGGGTGTTCCACTGGCGAGAGGTGCGAGTGTGAAGCTATTGGAGTAGAAGAGACGGCTACATTTGAAGGTTTCTACGGTGTAAGGGTGAGAGCGGGATGCCAGCCTCGTAGGGCGCTTGAATTCATGGAGTCTGGGAACCAGAGAGCAGCTCATCAGAGCAGTTACCATGGAAGTATTTGTAGAAAAGACAGAGAGAGAGGCGACGGTGCATCTGTGAGAGAGTGACTGCAGACAAGACGCTAGATCAGGGCCAATTAGATTACATATCCGTTTCCGGATCTTGTCAAGAACTCCGAGGTAAGCAGAAGGTGCTCCAGCCCATATATGGCAGCAATACTCCATGCAAGGGCGAATGGTTGTTTTGTATATTTGAAGTATCGATTCAGGGAAAAATTTCCTGGCGCGGCACAGAGAGCCAACTTTCCTCGCGGTGGAAGAAGCAATTGACTCAATGTATTTGTTCCATATATATATATATATATATATATATATATATATATATATATATATATATATATATATATATATATATATATATATATATATATATATATATAGTCTCAAGTAGGACTTCCTTAGAGTCAGGCGTGCTTGTAACTGACTTCTACATGCGGTTACCTCACACTATTACTCTACCTCCAACTCAATCACAATCTCTGCTCACTCTCCCAATCTCTGTATATTCTGACTGACTCTGGGTATTTAACGGCAGCAGTCCAAGTAACACTCTGGTCGAGTCCACTTATATGAAAAAGGGGAGGACCCCATAACAGTATGTATGTATATGCGTGTGTGTGTGTGTGTGTGTGTGTGTGTGTGTGTGTGTGTGTGTGTGTGTGTGTGTGTGTGTGTGTGTGTGTGTGTGTGCTTATCTGTACATATAAAATTTAAATTTAACTCAAAAAATCAGACGTATAAATAATACCTCCTCAATCTGAAATAATATACAGTGGCGGACAGTGTCTTAAAATATTGGTTGACAAGAGAAAAAAGCGCCCACCTACAACTACAATGCTATCATTTACTTTTCATAATGAACAAATAAATTAAAAAATGTGTATTTCTTCGTGATTAGTGTATATGCACTGTACATATTGCCGGCAGAAGTTGATTTTCAATGGATTGCAATGTGTATGATTCCAAATTCTCCTCAGACAACGACATTCTTAACCTTGTTTTTAGCTTTGAAAATGTCCGCTCACATTGGACTTGAGTAACTGATAGCGGAAAAATGACTCTATAAAGTTCTTATTCCTGTGTGCAGATGATTTTATAAAGTTTTATTCCATTCCAGTTGTCTATATTTGTTTCCTTATTGCATTTTTATTTGATATAGGATGCTCCGTTAGATTTGGCCTATTTGCCATCTGACAAGCTGACACCCTGCCTAGTCCGCTACTCTTAACGTTTTATATGTCAGATACCTTCAAGTGGATTACTGGTTAGTGTCTCGGATTGAGGAATCAATCGGAGAGCCAAGTCCGAATTCCAGTTACGTTCATTGAATCCACTTACGTCTTCTTGTCTTGTCTTGTAACAGCATTCACCCGGGGTTGAGCCGGCTCCAATTGAATTAACTGCATCGCACGTCAAGGCCATCCACCCCCGTCGATCGGCAGCAGAATCGACGGCATGATCGAGACATTCGCGATTCCAGCGTCGGACCCCGAAAACGCGAGGACCTGACATGAGTTCCATATCTGCTTTGACCGTTGCGAGCCACGTCTTGAGTTGACCACCTCGGCGCTTCCTCCAACCAGTGGGTGCGTTTGGCGCCACCAGTTGACGGACGAACTCATCACCAGGCCGCCGCAGCACGTGGCCGAACCACCGGAGTCTCCTGTTAAGCAGAGTTTCTTCCAGAACCAGAATGTTGCATCTGGCGCGGATGGACGAGTTGGGGATCCGGTCGGAGAGGCTCACGCGCAGGATACGGCAGAGGCAGTAGTGATCGAAAACCTCAAGCTTATGAAGATCCTCTCTGCGCAGTGGCCAGGTCTCACAACAATAGAGAAGAATTGTTCTGACCATGGTTTCGTAGATTCGCAACTTCGTGAATCGTCTTATCTCCTGGCGAGACCAAAGTCGTTTTTGAAGACGGACAAAGGCAGCTCTAGCCAAATTCATACGGGTGGTGATTTCGTCCTTCGCGTGACCATTGGCTGCAAAATTGGCGCCAAGATATTTGAAGCTTTCGATCTCTTCCACATCTTCACCATCGAGTCCTCCTAGCACCCTAACAAACGCCCCCGAGTATGATGCCAATCCATTTACGCGATAATACTCTTTCCCAAGGGTATTAACAGGTATTACCCAGCTATGGGTAAAATAGCAGTACAGACTCGATCCTATAGCCTTGGGTGGCAACCATTCTAGAAGAAGGAAACACTGAATTCAAACTGGATCGCATTATACTAAAAGTATCGATACATGCGGCTGGGGACCGCTTGTGAATCTAAATTCCCTACTGTAACTCCTACGATAGATTTGCCCGTCCGAATGCATATGATCTCTGCTTTCATTCGGATACGGAATCAAATGGTGCCCAATGTTCCTTAAGGAACGAGAGTAACTGATTATACCTTCAGTCATAGGCGATAATGACACTCCAAACCATTATTTTATTATCCGCGAACTTCCATCACTTCTTGTAAAAGGTTGGCTTAGTGGTCGTTTTTACATATAAACCCTTGTTGGATTAGTTGGTGCCCAATCTTGTCTAATCTAAATCAATCCTCAATAGTAATGCTCAAAATGAGTAACCTCGTTAGCCATTAGTCCACGATAAGTCGCCTATTGTTAGTAAAGATTGGTTGTTTTTACATGTAAACCCTTTTTGGATTATTTGGTGTCCAATCTTGTCTAGGGCACGCAGTGATTATCTAAATCAATCCTCACTAGTAATATTTAACAAGACTAGTCTCGTTAGCCATTACTACACGACGAGGTGCTTATTCTTAGTAAAGATAGTTTAATGCCTTCTCTTGATTTTGAATTCAGTTGCTCACCTAAACTAGACATCCAGTTTTATATTGTTCAGTCAGTCAGTCATGTGCCATGCGTGATACACGCTTAGGCGATCATGTATCTTTCGATACATGACTGACGAGGCGGATTTTTTTCCCCGCGGTAGTTTGCCATTTCTTTCTGCGGTAGACCATTTGCCATCCAAGGCTATAGAACACGACCTGTCCTGCTGATGGGAGGGGGAGAAGAAGGGTATTAGCACGTAAGTGAATGTAACAGAATGGACCGGATTTGAAATCGGCTCTCCAATTCCTCAATCCGAGCTGCTATCCATTACTCCACCGCGCCTCCTTTATGTTGTAGGTTATCCCATATTTGGGAGTGAAGAAGAGATAAAATCACATTTTCCCATAAGGGAAAATTTGAAAAACTGACCGAAATAAGATTGACTAGAATTTGAATTCGGTGTACCGATTAAACTTTCTGAGCCAATAACCGTCACGGTACCCGCACCATTACGGTACCCGTATCATTAATATATTGTTATTAAAATATTTTTCAAATGTTTTTTTCTTAACGGTAAATAATTTTTCTTTATTTTGCAGCAAGAGTTTCAAAACTGCTTTTATCTTTTATGTTTTGTAAACGCTTTTAATTTACAAGCAATTCTAAATTTATGCCTAAATATTTAAACTAATCCGCATATTCATGAAAATGGTCTTGCCCTAATATGCAATTCCAAGCGGACCTTTTTGCTTTCATTTTCTTCAACAGTCTTCCGTGTGCGTAAAATCGTGTGTCTGTGTGTAAAAGTACAATAGTGCGCATGCGCGATTTTTACACTTGCGTCGATGTTTCTCAGCAGAAAAGGTATTAGTGCTTTTGCAAGCGCTGATCTGTGAGCTCTTGTTCTCGTCTTGAAAATAAGATTCAAATTTACTCCCCCCCACACACACACGCACAGAGACATAAAAAAAAAAAAAATACGCGCACACAGAACCCTCTACCCACCCAATCAAACCACCTCCACCACGCCGTTTATCATGCGATTGGTTCACGGCGTTGCAACAATTCGCACCATTCGGAAATAACTCCTCCTCTAGCCAACAGTCACGTCTGCGTCCGGTACATTCATTGGTTAATCGAAAGGCGCGGTCTGTATTCTCATTGGCCAAGGAATTGACATTCTTTCGGGCGCGGAAGGAAAAGGGAAGAAATCACTTTATTCAACGACTGCGTTTTACTCCTATACCCCGTGCCTGCTATATATATATATATATATATATATAGGAGAAGCGTGATAAAGCCAATGTCTTCACAATTCTGGGTTGGGTATTAACAGCAAAAATAAAAACATAGAAAGGAAAGGTTGAAGGAAAATCGTTTGAAGCTGAATTTTTGGTGGGTGTAATTTGAAATACGAAATTTGTCAAAATTTAGGAAGTTTTAATTGCTACCAGATGGACAGGTGGTGTAATAGAGTCCTGGGTATAACGATAAACTACACCCGGCAGCAAACCTCTGTTCGGGAGATTGGAGGTCTTGAGGAGTGTAGAACCACGTCTTAATTGCTGTTGTTCCCAGGTCCACCCTGAGCCGAGGTGGTAGCACCTGTTAGGGTTTCAGCTATGGGCAAATAGTGAAAAACAAACAAAAGTGAAACACTATGAAAATATAAAAATACATTTTTTAGCAAAATGACCAACAATACATTTTATCTGTTGATGAAGGCATGCAATTGCGTTCAAAATATTTAGATTTCGGCATTAAATAACACATAGAGGTTGATATGCCGCTAAATAAAATCAACCAAACAGCCAAAATGAAAGATCTCTTTCATGACATTAATCCATATAATATCCTACAATTTCTTAAAGAAATCAAAATGTATTCGAAAATAAAACAGCCTCTAGTAATTACGTCCACACAAACATGTATATGCACAAAAGCTGAGTATCATTTACCACTTACTCAACTGTGAAAGTAAAATAACAAATATCGTAATTTTATTACTTCAAATCTCACAAGAAAATTAAATTTCAGCATTAAATAATCCATTAATATGCCATTAAACAAAAAAAAAACAGATGGTGACGATTTTTTAAGCTTAGATGTGGCACAAGGCCGAAAGTAAGGGGCCTCGTGAAGATCGAACCCACAATTCACTGGTAAATGATCTAACGGGATAAGTTTGCCAGCCATTAGACCATGTTGAAAATGTTTAAATTATTTTTCTAAGCGTGGCTTCGATTTGACACAAGGCCGAAAGTGTGTAGCACCCAGTGAAGATCGTAATTGATCTGGCAAGACAGACTTGCTAACCATTACACCACGTCGAAGTGTCCAGACTGGGGCAGTAAAGGTCAGCGACTTGGAATGGATAATCGGCGTAGCGTTTGTCTCATAGCCTTTCGCATACATACCCGTAGGAAAGACATGAATATATCTCCCGCACCCCACCAACAAACTACAGGTTAAATAGAAGAGCAAGCTGGGCTCTGTAGCTGTGGTTGTCAGTCAGTCTATGAGAAGGACAACTCTAAATTAAAAAGATCCACTTGAAGCTGTCAAAAATGGTTAGACATGGGTACATATTCTATGGATATGTACCCGAGATCCCCAGTGGGACGGGATGTGACACAAGGTCGGATTTAATGTGGGGAACCCGAACGCGTACAGTCGGGCCAAGAACAAAAATTCCCTGAGCCCCCGCAACCGTCGTTTGCTCTGGCCTCTGTGCGAGCACCGATTTCTCTCTCTAATGCTATGAGAGGGTGCAGCCTCGGGCTTTCTGTTCCCCAGGGCTGTGCACCTCAGAGTATGTCACGGAGCCGCATCTGAGTCGCACTCTACTCGAAGACGCAACTGAGTGATGATAAAAACCTACCCGGCGTGATATCTGTAAAATAAAAACACGAGACTTCAACAATTAAAGATAATTGCACTAAAGAGCGATATTATATATATATATATATATATATATATATATATATATATATATATATATATATATATATGAAAAATTTTGAAAAAACAAACAAAAATCCTTAAATGTAGTTAAAATGAAAGAAATGTCGACGTCTGACGTTTCGGTTTAATAAACCTTTTTCAAGACAATATTCATCAAAATACAATTCAGTTCAATATGACAAATACGATGGACATAAAAACACAAGTCTTATTCAGAACAGATAACTGAAAATTATTGACATCGTATTTGTCATATTGAACTGAATTGTATTTTGATGAATATTGTCTTGAAAAAGGTTTATTAAACCGAAACGTCAGACGTCGACATTTCTTTCATTTTAACTACATTTAAGGATTTTTGTTTGTTTTTTCAAAATTTCTTCATTCTGTCGGATTTATATCCATTTACACTTGCTTATATATATATATATATATATATTTTTTTCGAGTTCTCGCCCCGCTAGGTAGTAAAGACACTCAGACACATGGGGTTTACTGCGTGTGAAAGAATTAGAGACAGCCAGAACAAAAGTAGAGTAATCCAGATGTCCTCTTGATAGCGATTGACATTGCATTTAAGTGCGAGAAAAGAAACTGTTAGCATAGAACTTACGGCTACATCTAGCCAACTCACCTTTAAATCGATGAAACCTCATCGACAGTCTATTGCTAGGCTTATGTGGTAAACACCAACTGGTGTTGGGCTAAAGGAAGGTTGATGGATAATTAATATTAAATATATTACATTTCTTTTTGCTGTCACCTCTTTTATAGGACGGCATGCATCAATACTTGAATCTCAGCATCGTTCTATGCATGCCTTATAAGTTCATATATATATATATATATATATATATATATATATATACGTGATATATATATATATGTATATAAGTGATATATATATATATATATATATATATATATATATATATATATATATATGATAAATGAACATTGAAGTCAACACTAAGAAGCATCAGTCTGTTTCAGGCTAGACACAATCGTCAGCCCATGTACGTTGTGCTTTTCCTCGACTATATATATACACAGGTCTGTATATGCATTGCGGGTAGTCCATTGTATTGCATTGTGGGTAGTCTAGTATAATATTCTGACAGTTAATTTTGTGGCCGTAACGGTTGTGTTTAAAATTATTTTAGTGGATAATGAGTGGATATAATTGTGGATCCGAATGCAGCTTTTTGGCTATTAATAATGTTGTTTTTTATCTTTATTCCTTTTTTTTCTTAATTTATTATTGATTATTTAATTGTTGGTTATTATTACTACGTTTTCTTGTGTTTATTTCTGCGTTTTAAATAAAATAAATTACTCCAAGTAAATAAATAAGTAAATAATAAACAAATTAACAAGCCATGAAAACATTTTAAATTGTTACTGCATTTAAATCGTTAATACTTTTCCCTCGCTCGAAATGAATTACATAGATTTCTTTTGCTCTGACCTAAGGAAGCTAGTCTAACGAGGTCGATACACGTATTCAAGTCAACAAAAGAGTTCTTCACTTTCATTTATCAAAGTTTTGTTCGGATTCTGTATCCTACTGACACACATGCATAGGTATGTATAGTGGTTGTGAGGTTATCAGTTATAGATGAGTGGTTTATCCGTTCCCACCATATATCGGTATAACTGCTTTGAGTCTTGTGTAATGATTAAAAGAAAATGTACAGACTGTTCGTGAATGCAGAATAAATCAATATAAGAACAAAAAGAATAAGATGAGAGTTGAAATTTAAATAGGTCAAGTTTAAAAGTCCTGGCGTATAAGAGAGATAGGAAAAAAAAAGCTAAAGAGTTCGGGAGGATGTAAATATATATGTGTGTGTGTGCGTGTGTTTCTGTGTGCGTGTGTTTCTGTGTGTGTGTGCGCGTGTATTCAAATGTTGTAGCCGCCGCTTGACAATATAGGTGAAGGTGTACCTGTTTTCAAATATAGCAGGGAATTTCGTCGTCTAAGATCCCCAGTAAATATATTCCGTCTCTTGTTATGTTACGATGAGATGGCTTAAACATCGGATTGATTTTCCGTCTGTTTATATACACATCTATAGGTCCACTTTGAAAAGGCCGCTCTCTTCTGATTGGCTCGCAGCCTTATATCCAGGCTGTGAAAGCTTTCTGATTGGTTGGCGAACTATCTATTTTTACAGATGACAAAATTTTGCTCTCCTTGTTATTATTTGTTTATTTCTTTTCTTACATCTTGGTTGTTAAGGCTTTCACTTTGGTTGGTCGAACTATGGTTTTGTTTAATTGGTGATTTTTATTATCCATCATTATTATTTTTAGAGATAGTAAAATTTTTGTCTCCTTGTTATTATTTATTTTTTATTCTCTATCACCACATACGTACGTGCATATTCAAATACTACATTTCGATACGTACATACAAAAATATGCATATATATATACACACACACACACACATACACGCACACACACACATATAATTAATTAATTAAAATAATTGTCAGACTTTGTCCATTTCATAATGTGTGACGTCATTTGTTTACAATTGATACGCCATAAGCAGATATGAATGTACGTGAGAGATTCATGGAAGATTGAAGTTTAAATACATTAAATTCGACCTTGCTAACCGAACGCTCCTCTGTAGGCAAATCGGTAAAAGCACGCCAAGCTAAATGATGGTTCCGTATAGGATACAGGCTCGAATCCCGTCGAAGGACGAATATTTTCTGTGAAGATTTCTCGTACATTCAGGCCGGTAAATGTTGTTTAATACTGTTTATTATAAACAGAGCATTTACTTAAATATTTGTATCTATAAAAAGAATGTATAAACATAAAAATGTCTTAAAAATAATTGTCGGACTTTGTCCATTTCATAATGTGTGACGTCATTTGTTTTCATTTGGATACGCTATGAGCAGATATGAATGTACGTGAGAGATTCATGGAAGATTGAAGTTTAAATACAGTAAATTCGACCTTGCTAACCGAACGCTCCTCTGTGGCCAAATCGGCAAAGGCACGTCAAGCTAAATGACGGTTCCGTTTAGGATACAGATTCGAATATATATATATATATATATATATATATATATATATATATATGCCACAGCCTCCTGCTTAAAAATGTGGGCAAAAATAAGGGTGTATGTTTTACTGTCAACACAACGTTGTGTGAATGTCTAAGGTCGCCAGTGGGTGGTAGAAGTAGCCTGTGTCGATCGTGTATGTATCGTATTTCGGTTCTGACAGTAGCATAAAAAAATGGGTAAATTCATTCATCGATTCTGATTCGATTTTCCATGTCGTTATATACATATCTAGAGATCCGCTTCGGTTCTCACTGGCTCACGATTACTGAACTTATATCCTGGTTGGGAACAGCTCTTGTTTCTGATTCGCTCGCTAGGCTACAATGGTTTCTGATTGGTTGATCGAAATATGACATCATGGCTTAACGATTCCGAATATGCATTTATACAGAGTAGGTGAAATTTTGATCTTGTTATTATTTTCGGAAAGCAAAGGAAATATTTGTCGCAGATTAATTCCACAACGCAGAAAACAAATCACTGTAAGTTCAGATTCGAATATTGGGGGGGGGGACAGAAAGAAATACTGAAAACTCGATTCACAGGTACTATCTCACAAATCCCAGTGCACGTAACCAGTCAGAAAAATAACTCACTCGCCGACGAACGCGGTAGCCAAAATACATCAGTTTTTCTTCTCGATTCGAGAACACCAACTGCTTTTATCAGTCAAGCAGATTTTTCATTCGTCGACAACTGAGAGACGACGCCAAGTATTTTGCATAACAAAATACTTTTATGAAGACTCCTGCGACGGACTTGTTTTTAATATTCTGGCTTCAGCATGTCATGCGCAATAAGTGCCTTTTTTTTTTTTTTTTTTTTTTTTTTTGTAAGTAATTTTCTTTTCCGTCGTAGGATACACGCGACGCGCTGTCGCTTGGTTTGACGAGGTAAGTCGCCGTTTTCTTCGCTGTATATATTTTGTTTATTTTTCAATCACTACGGAACTCACATCCGGGTATTGCAAACTATGATCAGCAAATGTTTAAAATACAACGTCAATCGTCATCTTGTATCTCCTTAAACCCGGTTCCTTTATTGCCTTTTCTCTAATTACATTTTCTTTCACTCTCAGTAGCCCCTTGCGTCATAGTGGCTTTATTACCTTGCTTTAGATTAAATTATTAAAAAAAATATATTTATTTAATCGCAAATAAAATTCAGCTTTCATACTAATGTCCGCCCAATACAAGACCCAAGAGAAACTCAAGGCAGAGGGTTATTGTATAGTGCGGTAATATGAGCATATGAAAGATGGTGCAGGAAAGATAGTGATTAACCCTAGACTTGAAAATGTCAATATTGTAGTGAGTGGGAAAAAATTCTAATGGGAGTCTGTTCCACAAAGCAACAGTTCTCGGAAAGAAGTTTGCCGGATGTAACATACTTTTTACGATTGAAATACGAAGGAAATTGGGATGATTCATTTTTGTGTGCGTGGCATGGTGGGTCCCAGTTGTAAAGGTCAAGGTTGGCGGGATTAAGGAATGTAGCTCGCCAGAGCACATGTCATGGAAATAGCGTAGAGTAGCGAAAAGCTCGCAACATTTCGTCTGTTTTTAATCATTTCAGTCCATGCAAAGCAATGAAGCCACTAAGAGACAAGGGGTTATTGAGTATGAGAGAATATGAGGAAAATAACACTATTAAGGAGGGAGAACAATAAAAAAAAAACGAGAATTAAGAAGGTAACCATTGACACTACATTTAAATTTTTGAAGATCGAAGTTGACTGGGAAGCAAGGAGACGGAAAAGAGCTTCACAAGCGAGAAATTGTATAGGGGAAAGTAATTCATCAACCACAAGGCCACGAAAACGCTTTTGAACTCTATCAAGACAGGCAAGTGAGGAGTGGGCAGATCCAGCCCAGATATGGCAGAAATACACCATTTTTAGTCTGATCTGGCTCTTGTATAGATAGAGTATAGGAGTGGGAGTCGGATACTTATTGTATCATTAACGCTCGTGAAATTTCTCATTTCAGATAATGAAATGTTCTTTTGTTGAAGTAAAATGGACGCCATAACAAAGAAACCGGCAGATAATAATACGCTGCTTTTTATTTCTTTCACATTAGCTTTCTTTGAATATTTTTAGATTCAGTGATTTAAAAAAATGTCACAATTGCTATAGTTATTGGGTAATGTAGTTAATTGTATATTCATGCTGAAAATATATATTAATCGTATATTTATATGTTAATTGGATATGTAATTTAGATATATCTAAATCTATCTATCTATCTATATATATATATATATATATATATATATATATATATTATATGCTCGTTACTTAGTGGAAAGTGCTCAATATCCATGATAGAGCCAACATATTTAGTATGCAACTGATTATATATATATATATATATATATATATATATATAAACGTTGCTAGCCGCTCGCTACACTATCACTATATATTTTTTCAAACAGGTTTTCTTAAATAATTTAGACATATCTTGTCGATTAGTTTTCGTTCTGATCCTTTCAAGTTCGAGGATTAAGTTTTTGGTAGATTTAGAAAATTGAGTAAGAAAACTACCAAAATTTTCTTTCGTATATTTTTTATTTTCCCAAGTAATTTCAATCTCATCTATTTATTTTGGTCTCTAACTCTCTTATATAAAGGGCATCAGATATTTTTGCTTGTTATTGTTTTTTTTTCTTTAATATATATGTATTTTCAACTAATATCCACCTAACATGTGAGTGTGGGAATGAGTGTCCCTTTAGGCGCTAATGTATTGAGCTATATTCAGTCAAATGAAATATAAATCTCTTTGATAGCAACGTCGTAGTAAATGGGAAAGTGTAACAACAGCAAGAAAAATGGAGCGATCAAGCTCAAACTTCGATCACGTGACCGCAATAGTACCAACTATAAGCACGCATGCGCAGAAGGCAGTGTGACAAAACTAAAAATATTTTATGGCGAAAGTGTGGATAAATTTAGACTTAGTCTCGTATATATATATATATATATATATATATATATATATATATATATGGCGACCTTTAAAAATGGAAAAGACTATTTTGCTGGTCCCAGTAAAATAGACAAACATGCTTTTAAAATCTTTTCCACCATCTTTTCCACAATCAACAAAAGTAAAAATCATTTATTCAGCATCGATTATTAAAAAAAATATGGAAGTCTCTGAATATTTTAAGCACTTGAGGCATAACAGTCTCTGCAAATCCCAAACTTACCCTTACGCATGGTTCTCTTGCTAACAGACTTCAGGTGAACCTTCTAGCAGACAACACGATCCATGTTGTTCAAGTCCTGCTTGCACAGCTCACACCACGACTGCGCTGAGAATCTCAAGTATATATATTCCTAGTTCTAAAACACTATAATTAGCTACAAAATAGCCTTCGTGTCTATTTTACCAGGGTGGGCACATAACCTATTCGTTTAGAAATCGAGATATCTCTATCGCCTTTAAAGCAACACTTACAAAATGGCTTTTCATTTCTTGGGTAAACTGAGTGAGAGGTAGAGACAACAAACTACGACTCTCAAATGCACAGGTCGGTAGTCCAATATTTACACTGTTTAGAAAGAGGAATGTCTACTCAAACACGTGTATCCACTAAATACAACGCCCATAGAAATAAGATATATATATATATGTGTGTGTGTGCGTGCGTGCGTGTGTG
>CAHIKZ030000535.1:1995000-2077500 GCA_903632075.3 Acanthosepion pharaonis | reverse complement strand
AATTCTCCAAATTGTGTAACAGAAAATTGTCCAACTACCAACTAATAGATTAAGCGCTGAACAGAAATATATATATATATATATATATATATATATATATATATATATATATATATATATATAGTGGACTAAGAAAAGTTTTGTTTTAGCCAGAGAAATAAACTACATTCAATTCCAAAATTTAATTACGTAATCCCAACTCAAATAAACAGTATTTGGAACTAGTATGGAGTAGGTCCTCCATTTGCATACATTCAACAAACTATTTCTTATTTATTAGTTAAATATTTAATCCTTGAATATGGCTAAATGTATAGCCGAAAGCGCTCGGATAAAAAGAACATTTGGACAGCTTTTATATAATTTATCATCTGAAAAGAAAAAAAAATTAGATCAAATGAGAAAATTGTATAAAAACTAAATCAAAGCACCTTATCTGTCCTATTCAATGAAATGTGCATGAAAGAAGGATGGCTGCCTAAATGCACAATATATATATATATATATATATATATATATATATATATATATATATTGTGTATGTATGGAGTGGGAGAGGAAGAAGAGGAAGAGGAGAGCTGTGACCACCTCCAACCCACTTCCTGACTCTCCCTTTTGACGAAAAGACTTTCATCTTATTCATCTTACGATTTTTCAACCGCTGAAAAGTTAACTCAAGAAAGAATTCGAAAACGACTTTTCGTTGCAGGCTTGACATATAGTAGTTACTTTATCGACTTAAAAAGAGTTTGTGTGTTCAGAACCATATTAAGTTAATGCGGAGCGTTGTACATATTTTTCTTAAATTTACATCAATATTAAAAGATATATATCTTTTATTTACATAATAAAGTAATTCATTTTTTCATTTGCTCTGTCGCTAGAAAACACAAGAAATCTCTGATACGTCAGTAATCGTATTAATTACACGGAAGTATAAGTTTCAAAGATTTTCTATCATTAGCGTCCGTAAATCATACTTATTATAAAACTCAGGTTGTGTGTGTGTGTGTGTGTGTGTACGTTTATATATTGGATCGGATTTCCTACATTTTTCAACCGATTTCAACAAAACTTCACAGGACTACGTAAAATTACCTTGCGGTGGTTCTGACAGTGCCAAAAATTGGAAAAACACAATTGTTTTTGCACGAAATCAATTTGAAAACACGATAAAGAGACATCGCTAGCACGAAAATGAAAGGGGGACAACTCATATCGAGTTATACTTATTATAAAAACCCTGGTTGTTCGTGTGTGTGTGTGTGTGTGTGTGTGTGTGTGTGTGTGTGTGTGTGTGTGTGTGTGTGTGTGTTCGTTTATATATGGGATCGGATTTCCTACATTTTTAAACCGATTTCAACAAAACTTCACTTTTTTGGCAGGTAGTGTTTCTTATTGTCTTGCACACTTTTTTCTTTATTTTTACATTCAGAATGCTTTAAAAATTCCATTTACAAGACAATTGTTTATGATAAAATTCTATTCAATCGGTAGACTCATAACGATTGAAAACAGTGTTTTTGTTTGACTTTGGATAAAAAAATTCGTAAAAAAAAAAAAAAAAACTAATTAAGACATGCGTGTCCATCAACCTTAAACAATAATCTTTGTCAATTTTATTTTTCAGTCTTTATGATGGTCGATACTTGATCTATCTCTTACTGTTACATCCCCGGGCCACGCCGGTCACTACTGCAAGTGAGTTTATAAGACTAAAAATACTTATTTCTCGCTGAAGTTAACGTTCAACACTCTTCAGGGCGAGATTGTTCAATGCCATTTGACCCATAATGCTCCTTAATTTAGTTTTTAATCTTTTTCGGACTGGCAAATAAGGTTTATCCACTACGCTTGGTAACCATGAGTGACAAATACATATGCGAGGCATGTTCCACATTAGAAGAACACAACTACAATACTGTAACTCTGGAAGCTTTTGTCAGGGGCCAACATTAGAGGAGCAAAATCAGTTTTCAATAGTTCAGTCAACTGCGCAAATTCTTCACCAAGAATTACTTCCAGATCTCCGGGATATGATTTGATAATATTTGATGACACTATGACTGTAACTCTTGCACAGTCAACCTCTCCACCAATGTTGTACAGTAACATCACTCTTAACGACTTATATGCATAACGGTCCCAGACTTACGACCACCTATAAAATCTCATAAAATAAAATAAAAAATTTAAAAATACAACCAGACAGTCTTGTACGTAAACGTTCATCTTTTTCTTCAAAAGGATTTAAATTATATAAAATGAATATAATGTGAAAAAAATAAATAAAAATTTCTGTCATGAAGTACACATAGCCCAGTGGATAACAGCGTGGGTTGATGATTAGAAAGTCACTTCACCCAAAGAATTATGATTTCAATACCGGGACCACAGCAAAGGGAACAAAAACTTGAGGGTTACTAAAGGGAATTAACACGGCACGTGGAATCAGATCAATCGTCCACCGTGGGCTAAATAAAAGGTTCGGTTCGAAATTTCAAGAAATATCTCCTGAAGAAGACAGGAGCTTACAACGGCCGAAACATCATGAATGCGGCAATAAAGGTGGGGAAACAGTCCAGTAATATAAATAGTGTAAATGAATTTTAAAAAATCTGTCTATATTTCTAACATGAAGTACACATGACCTAGTGGATAAAGGCGTGGATTGATGATCCGAAAGTGACTTCACCCAAGAGTTGTGATTTCAATACCGGGACCACAACAGAGTGAACAAAAACTGAAACTGAAATATCCAAAAAAGGCATGGCACGTGGAATCAGAACAATCTACCACCGTTGGCTAAATAAAAGGTTCGGTTCGAAATTCCAAAAAATATTACCTGAAGAAGACAGTAACGTATAACGGCTGAAACATAGTGAATGTAGCAATAAAGATGATGACAACAGTCTGATAATGTAAATAGTGTAAATAAATAAAAATTTACCTGTACATTTTTTTTTTTTTTTTTACTGTTGTTCACTCAATATAACGCACAAGAGCCATTTATGGTAGATGGACATGAATGAAATTGTTGAAAGTAGATAACAGTAGATGAAAGTAAATAATGGTTGTATTGTATTTACAGTATGCAAGTAATATGCAAAATATAGAGCTGACTTTCGAATATGATTGTCACGGTTACTGTTCAGTACACTACTGCATTGGATAGACATAAATTAGAAATGCTACAAATGGTGCAAAAGTGACAATAAAGCTACCTGAAGCTTATCCAAACACATTACGCGCGTAGATACGATTTCTCACTTAGCGACCATTTCGTTTAGCCACCAAATCGTTTAGCAGATCGTTGAAAGTTAACCGGGTCGCTAATTGAGTAGTAGTTATATTAATTTTAGACTTGATATCTTCAGGCAAAGCTGCTTGAAACATCCTTCGAGCCGACTGAATCTATTCATGAGGAAAAAGAGATTGGCAGGAGAAGCAAAAAATAAAATAAAATAAAAAAAACATTTATTCAGTTTGGGTAATAAGTTTCGACATTAAATCTAACTACGGCAGGTTACTAAGTTCTGTAGAAAACCAACCTTTATTGGTTCGTCAATTTGGTAATTAATTTAGTACAGTGAATGGGTGCATGACCTAATATCTAGAGTGCCCTGATCATGGGACCCGGGTTCGAATCTCACCATGATCGATTGGGTGACCTTTTGATAATATCGCCCTGCGAGGAACATTCCAGTGTGCAGAAACGTTGTAAAATGCATGACAATCAATACCAAGGGTTTCGCCCAATCTTTGTGAGTGAAAATGGGTAGACGAAACTGTTTGGGGACGTACGTAGTCACGTAATTTAAAAAGTAAGGTCATTTCCGTTGCAGGCGCTAAAATCTATTCCACAATCATATCACACACACATACACACACATCATACTTATTATAAAACCCAGGTTGTGTGTGTGTGTGTCTGTAACGTTTATATATTGGATCGGATTTCCTACATTTTTCAACCGATTTCAACAAAATTTCACAGGACTACGTAAAATTAACTTGCGGTGGTTCTGATAGCGCCAAAAATTGGAAAAACACAATTGTCTTTGCACGAAATCAATTTGAAAACACGATTAAAAGGTATCGCTTTTGTGGAATGAAAGGGGGACAACTCATATCGAGTTATACTTATTATAAAACCCAGGTTATTTGTGTGTGTGTGTGTGTGTGTGTGTGTGTGTGTGTGTGTGTGTGTGTGTGTGTGTGTGTGTTCGTTTATATATGGGATCGGATTTCCTACATTTCTAAACCGATTTCAACTTCACTTTTTTTTGGCAGGTCGTGTTTCTTATTGTCTTGCACACTTTTTTCTTTATTTTTACATTTAGAATGCTTAAAAAATTCCATTTACAAGACAATTGTTTATAATAAAATTCTATTCAATCGGAAGACTCATAACGATTGAAAACAATGTTTTTGTTTGAGTTTGGGTTTGACCAATTCGTGAAAAAAAAACAAAAAAAAACTAATTAAGACATGCGTGTCTGTCAACCTTAAACAATAATCTTTGTCAATTTTATTTTTCAGTCTTTATGATGGTGGATACTTGATCTATCTCTTACTGTTACATCCCCGGGCAACGCCGGGCTCTATTGTTAGTATATATATATATATATATATATATATATATATATATATATATATATATATATATATATATTTGCTTTATTTAATTGTAATATACTGGAAAATACTCATAATTATTGTAATTTATTCAATCAGACATATATATATATATATATATATATATATATATATATATATATATATATATGCGCAAGTAAGTGGAACGGTGGAGTAATGGATAGCGGTTCTGATTGAGGAATGTAATGGATTCCAGTCGAATTCATTACATTCACTTACGTACTAATAACTTTGGGAAAGGTATGAATCCTTCTTCTCTTCTCTCAGCTATGGGTAAATAGCAGGACAGACCGGGTCCTATAGCTTTGGATAGCAACTGATGTACGGCAGAAAGAAATGACAACCTACTGCGGGAAAAAAAAGCTGCCTTATCAGTCATGTATCGAAAGATACATGATCGCCTAAGCGTGTATCACGCATGCGACATAACTGAACTGACTTAGTGGAAAGCGCTCAGTATCAGTGATAGTTGTATGGATATGAGATTGTGACCCTGGGTTTCACGCTTTTGCAAACTTCATGCTTTCTAGCCAACTTTAATCTCGCCTCTTAGTAATGTTCCTGTTTCTAACTCTTCTACACCAATTAACCCCTTGTGTCCCAGTGACTTTACTGCCTTGCATGCGCTGAACTCGATTACACACACACACACACACACACACACACACACACACACACACACACATATATATATAGATATAGATATATATGTATATGAATGAGGTGTGACAATTTTATTTCCGGAATGACTGTAGAGTGTCGCTGAGGTAATGAATCAGGCAGAAATTGTATACTAACACATCTGTGCTTACGGCCATATCACGTTGTAACGCCGGTTCTTGTACGATCACTGAAGTTAAGCAACGTCAAACCTGGTCAATATCAAGATAGATGACCACCTTGGAATGTAAGCTTGGAAGTGTGGGGTGTAATGGATAACGGCTCGGAATTTGAAATCGGAGATCCGAGTTCCAATTCCAGTCGGGTTGGATATAGTCACTTACGAGCATATACCCTTGGGAAAGATATAAATTCAAATCTTCTCCTTCCCACAACCATGGATTGATTAATAGCACTTGTATCAGTAAAACACTATTATCTCAAAAACATCTTACAAACCAGAAATATTTCTGGCTTTAAATAGACTGAAAAGATTGATGAGTTGTAAAAATGGCACCAATCAATCAATGACACGTCTGGATATGTTCCAAATTTTGCTTTCTTTAAACGCAAAGCAGAGGAAATATTCGTGGTCGACCAGTGGAGGAAGTTCTACGTGTTCATAATATACTGTTGGCGGAAAATGATTAAAAGGTATCTTGGACACTTAATTAACAATTAGGTTTTGATTGAATATGTAGTTCACAACTAATGAACAGATGGTGAGAAATCTATCTGGTGTTGTGATAAAAATACCTGTCCCCTAGCAGCATAGCAAACCGCGGGTATTTATCGGCATAAAATACACATAATAACTGAAATTAAATATATATATATATATATATATATATATATATATGTGTGTGTGTGTATTAATTTCGATTATAGGTGCAGTTCAATTTATAATTACATGAATTATTCATACAAAAAACAAATATAATAATTTAAATGGCGAAATCATTGAAATTGTTTGCGAAGATGTATTCTCGCCATTTAAATCATTAACCTCTATATTTGTTTTTTGCATGAATGATTCATGTAATTATATATATATATATATATATATATATATATATATATATATATATTATCACAGACAGACTGTTTCGCTGTATCACTGTTCATCAGTGTGGCTAGACGTCCGGTTGCCTCTAGCTAGGATCGAATTCTACATTATATATATACCAAGTATGTATATGTGTCTGCATACATCGATGTTTGCGTTAGTACGATGAATGACAAAACGACGAAATTTCCCCCACCACTTCCACAATAACACCAATACACGCAATCTACATAAACCCCAATTTTTTTAAAACATTAATCAGTTTGTCTGACGATCGCTAAAGCGTGAAACCCAGGGTCACAAACTCACATCTATCCAACAAATATATATATATATATATATATATATATATATATATAACGGGTGTAACAGCAAAATTAGGCAAATCGTGTAACAGAAAAATTGTCCAACAGTTAGATTAGGCTCTGATATCTTACTGTAATTCTCCGAGGTTTTTATAACATTATTGGACACTATTTTGAACAATAAGAATGTATAGTTACTCTCTAACCTTAACAGAAGTAACCTGATGAAATAGATCATAAACGAAAATTACACGTTCTTCATTAATTAATCATAGCTAAGGATCGGAAGCTTCAAATATATTATCTTATTCCAGGATGATTTTCCAACTTATTCAAGATGATATTCACCCTCTCTAACCTTCTGTCCTGGAGTAACAAACTGCCTTACACATTTCATGCCCGATTTCATTTTCAAGTCTTTTTTCATTGCTCTTTGAATTATCATAGCTGAAACTCCTCTCTCACGTGCCAAACATCTTATGAATTGAGTTGGATCTTTTCTAATCTCTTTAGCTCTAAGTTGAAATGATGATCCCTCTTGCTGTTATGACCTCCAGATTCAGTTTTCCTCTCTACTGTTCCCTCTTTTTTTTTTTAAACTTCTTCTTTGTGTTTCTTGAATAAACTTTGAAGATGAAAGCCAGAGTATGAATGTTGTGATCATTACGGAACGCCTAAATGAACTTTTTCCTCTCACATTTGGCCAGTTGGGAAGACAGTGGGTCTGACACAATACAATTTTAACCTGTTCTTTTTTTAGCTGAATCACTGAAGAGATTTTTCAGTGATTCTTACGACAAATGGTGTCAAGATGGCTGAACGTCTTATCTGAAAACCTGGGAAAAAGAAACTCAATTACTTTAGTGTTTTTTTTTTAGATATTAAACATTACGCTGTTACACGATTTGGATAATTTTGCTGTTACACTCGGTATCGGTATATATATATATATATATATATATATATATATATATATATATATATATATATATATATATATATGACAACGCTATCTGCAGGAGACTCAGAAATCGAGTTCACTCTAGATGAAGATAATGCAACATTGAAACCAGGAATCTTAGGCTTTCCACCAGTTAAAATATCTGAAATTAAAAATCTATTCTTTTTGGTACGATGGTTGTTAGGGAAATGGGGTTGGTAGTCACAGATCTTGCCGGCATCGCAATTGCCGATTCAATTCAGACAACCTTTTCGAACTCGCCCTTGTGAAATCGGCTCTCGAACCCAAATTCCATGACACATATGAACATCGATCAGGGAAGTTAAGACTTGAGATAAATTATTAATGATCCAAAAGACCCTATAAATCACTTCCAAATTTCTTCTAAATTTGGGCGGCTCAGTTCCCTATCCAGCTCCAATCTTGCTACTCTCCAATTTTATTGGTCCAGGTCATTCTTTTTGCAACCATGGGGGCAGGACTACATGCGATTCTTCGACCGATAATGTCTTTGACGAAAAATTATCATTGTCTACCGTCAATATTTTCTATAACACATAGCGAATAATAAAATTCTTACGTCAGCATTTTCTATTAAATACTCTTAACCCAAAGGGAAAAAATTAATTATCGACAAACAGTAATCAATCATGCATACACAATGAAGCCACTGTCTTGGTTTTCCGGTTTCATTTTGCACATGGCCCAAAGATATTTTGATTTCCCAGTTACTTTTTATTTCCCCTTTCCGTTCAAATGTACTTTCCAATTTTCAAACACTATACACTTCCCTCCAAGATGGCGGATTCAGTAAACATATTCATCCCTCAAACAAAAAGTCCTCTGTGTCCATAATCAGCAGATGTTTCTCTCTGTCCAGCAGTTATACGATAGACAAATCCATCAAATATTATCTACTGGTTTTCATCAACCAGCCAACTTCCTTAGAAAAAAACACAACTCTAGAATTTTGTTTTATTTTATCCATTCGAGGTCTCTTGTCAAACGGTTACTATTCTCTTCGCCTTCCAAACCTTAGCTCAAAGATAAATTTTATATCAGACTTTCCAAACTAAAAATCTTAAAACCTTAAAATCAATCTTCAGAAAAACAAGGATATTTTACAACAAAAAAAAACGGGAGAAAACAGAAAGATTTCAAAAACAGACCCAAAATATTAACTATAAAACATAATTCTTCGAATTCGCATTTATTTCCAACAGAGGCGTAATTTGAGACTAACATTAACCAGCCAATGTATCTTTTTCTTTATTTTTTTACTGTCTATATTTCTGAGATGAGGTATTATGTACATTATTTACATTATTCGGTCTATTGTCCTCATCTTTGTCGCTATATTTATTACAATGTTTCGGCCTTTCAGTATCTGTCTATATTTCTGAGATGAGGTATTATGTACATTATTTACATTATTCGGTCTATTGTCCTCATCTTTGTCGCCATATTTATTACAACATTTCAAACTTTCAGTTTCTGTCTATATTTCTGAGATGAGGTATTATGTACACTATTTACATTATTCGGACTATTGTCCTCATCGTTTTCGCCATATTTATTACAACGTTTCGGCATTTCAGTATCTGTCTATATTTCTGAGATGAGGTATTATGTACACTATTTACATTATTCGGACTATTGTCCTCATCTTTGTCGCCATATTTATTACAACGTTTCGGCCGTTGTACACGCCGGCCTTCTTCAGGCATTCGGAATGTCGAACTGAACCCTTTATTTCGCTCACTGGGGTGGACTGTTCTAGTTCCAGGTGCCATGTCTAATGGATGTGTATGAATATCTGGGTATTATAAACCTAATGTCTTCAGCGACCATTTTTATAATACCCAGAAATTCATACACAGATGTCCTCAAGGACACATGGCACAGTGGTTAGTTAGATCCAGTGACAGGACCCAAAGAGTGTGAGTTCAATACCTGGTTAAGGCGGTGGAGAACTTTGAGAGGGGAATTAACAGGAGATAACTGATATCCATTAGACATGACACAAGTTATCTCCTGTTAATTCCCCTCTCTAAGTTCTCCACTGCTTTAAGCGGATATTGAACTCACACTGTTTGGGTCCTGTCACTAAATCTAACCAACGCTTTTATCCACTGTGTCCTTTTTTTTTTTTTACTAATATTCACTTAATACAAGGCCCAAGAGCCACTCAATGTAGAGGGTTACTGTGTGGAGTTATATTAGCGGAGTTAGGAGTATAGAGCTGCAGTAAACTTTAGAAGCTGGAAATCCAATCTTAAATAGGAAACAAGAGATAAACTCCTACCACTGTTTACAAGAATGGGGAGGAGTGTGAACCAGGCGATAGGCGAATCTATGTACTTAAACTGGTTTTAGTAAATCAGTTATCGGAAAATGTGTAATAATTTAATTCGGACATTTTAAGACTATTATGTTTTATTACTACGAGGTGAAAACAGGCAACAGAAACACTATGAAAGAAAAACTACTTAA
Source organism: Acanthosepion pharaonis (assembly GCA_903632075.3). Taxonomy (NCBI): domain Eukaryota; kingdom Metazoa; phylum Mollusca; class Cephalopoda; order Sepiida; family Sepiidae; genus Acanthosepion; species Acanthosepion pharaonis. Next base: position 2,067,356 of record CAHIKZ030000535.1, on the reverse strand, counting down.
AAATTAATATTAATGACAATTCTTCGGCTGTGAAATTTTGAAATTTTAAGTCTAGATAATACGAATAATTTTAACCGGAATGATGAAACGTTGTTCAAAAAACATGTGGCCTGAATGGGGAGTATTTATACTCAACAGCAGGAAAAAGCTCGACAATCTATTTTTTTAAAGCGTTTCACCCCAAGCAAGGCGGGAAGCCACTAGGACGCAAGGGGTTACAGAAAGTTTAGAGCAAGATCAGATAGGAGTGATAGAAGAAAGAATGAGGGTAGTGGATAGATCAAGGCAACTGGAGATGTCGATTGACATTACACTTGAATAGCTGGAGATTATAGCTCACAGGGAAACAGGAATAGGGAAGGGAGTTCCACAGGCGAGAGGTGCGAGACAGGAAGCTATTAGAATAGAAGAGACGGCTATATTTAGGAGTTTCGACAGTGAAGGGGTGAAAGCGGGATGCCAGCCTCGTAGGGCGCTGGAACTCATGACGTCTGGGAACCAGCGAATGCAGCTCCTCGGAGCAATTTCCATGAAAGTATTTGTAGAACAGACAGAGGGAGGCGACGGCGCGTCTGTGAGAAAGTGACTGTAAACGATACTATTTACAGGAGAAAAAATGGTAAACACGGCGGAAGACCAAAGCTTAAGCGATAGAACACTAGTTACAAACCAAAACGATGCCAAAACCGGGAGTTTTTCCGGTGGTGGCTGGAGAGTTGACTAGTCTGTTGTATAAACAACCTGCTCGCGTGATGTTGCCGGTCTAAACCAAATTACCTGGCTCCAAATTACCTGGCTCCAAATTACCCGGCCTTTTCACATTAAATCTTCACAGTGGCCATACCTCCTACATCTGTTGGAGTCCGAAGTTAACAGCTCGGTGACGGGAGTCTCAAATTACAAAATGCGTTTCGGTATTGGTGGCTCCATGCATCCACTTCCGGTTTTCTTCAAATAAAATAAATCTTAATCAACCAATCAGACGAGTTCCCGCTCGAAACCGAAATTCCACTTTAAAAACAACGAACTCAGGAACTATGGAGATCCCGACTGGATACACTCGTCTACGCTCAAGAAATAGTCAGAGAGAAAGATGTTTTGCCGTTACGATGTTACTTCCATATTCTTTTTAAATGCAAGCTATAGTAACACGCTGGTTAGGAAACACACGTTTTATTACTTACTTTAGCACAAAAAAAAATGTAATTACACTTATTAAATTCCTTGTGTGTTTAATACAGCAGAGGTTGTTGTTTATTCACATACATGTTTATTCACAACTACAGTTTTCCTGAGACCACTAGTCCTGGGTATGCCGATAAACTAAATCCATCAGCAAGGTGTCTGATCGGGAGATTGGAGGTTCGGAAAAGCGTTGTACAACCTCTTAAATGCTGTTCTTCCCAGGTACACCCTGTCCTGGAATCATAGCACCTGTTAGGGTCCCAGCAAATAGCGAACTCCCAAACAAAAACAAAACAATATGAAAGTACAAAAAAGTATTTTTTAGTAAAAATACCAGCAATACATTTTTATATAAAAAATTACCAACAATACCTATAGCAAAATTACAACAATATATTTTTAAAGCAAAAAGAAAAGCAAAATAAATACATTTTATAGTAGAAATACGAAAATTACATTTTAATTGCAAAATGATCAAATGTATTTTATAGCAAAATTACCAACAGTACATTTTATCTCTAGTTGAACGTACACAGTTGCGTTCAAAATATATTTAGTTGAAGCAATAAAATTGTGTTCAAAATATTTAGATTCCGGCATTAAATAACCCATAGAAGTGTTGATATGCCACTGAACAAAATCAACCACCCAAACAATAATCTTAGAGCAAAACTCTAGTAGAAAGTAACAACATTCATCATGTAATAGACGTGAGTAATACATTTCTTTTTTTTATACCTAATGAGATAAGGAACTTTTTAACCCGTACTACTTTTTGTTAAATGTTTGCTTAGATGAAGCCCAATTTCCAAGCTCTTGCTGACAATTATAGATTTCACTTGCTTGTAAAATCCACACTAGTAATTTCGTCGCACGCTTTTACAATCTCTTAAAGTGTAAAATATTGCAACCGATGAAGGAATCCCAATACATCAGCCATCTTTTCCTAAGCTTTCTAGTGTTTTTGATAGCTCAGAAAGCAAGCTGTCAATAATGGCAACAAACTACACATGCTGCAGCGGCTTGTCTGCGTGGGAGATAGCACAAAGGACAACACTGCACACGTCACGACAGGGGGTTAATGCACGCCTGCACGCACAAATACGCGGGTGAACGCACAAAACGTACCATGCAGCTCACCCAAAATAAACCCTGTCTGAAATCCTAGTTCCGAAACTGAGCCATTTAAGTCGAGTATCAAACAAGCAAATTCCTGTTAATTTGGACACCGATTATCTATGACACTGGTTAAAACTTTTCTATTAATTTGCCCCAAATAATGTTAAGTTACTTATATAAATATTAATTCACTCCAAGATATTATAAATTTTAAATCAAAGTTTTTTTTTGTTTTTTATTATTATTATTATTATTATTATTATTAAATTTTTGGCACGCATTTGAAATTATGTGCCAGAAAAAAAAACAGCCTCCACATCATTCGACTCAATCCGAAGTTGAATTTTATTATATCGGATTGTTGGACAGCGTAGACATCTTTGAAGGAAAATTCCAATTATATTCATCTGACTGTAAATCACAGTATGAATTTCATTGAGACAGAAACATCAGATCACATGCAAACAATCGAAGGTATCTGGCGGAATGCCAAAATGAAGAATAAGTCCATGTTCGGAACTCATCTCACCATTATAGACTTCTTATTTGTGTGTGTTTCTTTGGAGACGTAAGACAAAAAATAGCAATGAATGAATGCATTTCAAGAATAAATCCAAATAAAGTTGACACCTTTTCTATCAGATACATTGAATGGAAAATATATGCAAACCAGAATTCTAATTAGGAATTACCACAGGCAAAATATGCAATTTTTACTGTATTCAATAAGTAAAAACTGTGTAAAAAATGGGAAAGATTGCAAAAAGAGGCTACTCAAGGAATAAGATTTGTTAGAAAATAATTAATATAAACAAAAGAATAGATAAAATGTATATAACACCATAATACTGCTGGGTACAAATTATAAGACATTTAAATTTGAGTTGTTTATTGAAAATCACACTAAAATTACTGCACTGTATAACATATGACATAATATATATATATATATATATATATATATATATATATATATATATATATATATAAATAAAAAAATGTCGACGTCTGACGTTTCGGTTTATTAAACCTTTTTCAAAGACAATATTCATGTTCAGTTCAATATCTGTTCTGAATACGATGTGTTCCAGAACAGATAACTGTTTTCATGTTATCTGTTCTGTGTTTGTTTTTCAAAATTTTCTTCATTCTGTCGGATTTATATCCATTTACACTTATTATATATATATATATATATATATATATTTGTATATATATATATATATATATATATATATATATATATATGAAAAAAATATACCGAAAAAGCAAACAAAAATCCTAATATGCAATTATGCTGTTTTAATGTTAATATAATGTCAAACAGCATAATTACATATTAAGATTTTTGTTTGTTTTTTCTGTATATTTTTCTTCATACTGTCGGGTCTATATCCATATATTTGCTTACATATATATTGTTGTGGTAGGATCCACCTAATTTGCATAGTGGAGTACCGACCATATAAATATGGTTTGTGCCGGGAAGAGAGGGGGGAATCTAGAGATTCAACCAGAGACTCTGCCCGACCGCGACTCAGTCAACACATTCTCCAGGAACGGTCTTACCAGGAATATACAAAAGACTATATGTAAATATTGTGTACATTTTCTTGTTTCAATACATTTTGTTCTAAGTACATTTTGTGTTGCATTATTATTCCATGCATTAGACAAGTTTCAACATATATATATATATATATATATATATATATATATATATATATATATATATATAATTGTTCAGTATAATTTCCCTTTGAAGTAAATGAAGGTCTTATTTGATGGCACGATGATTTAGTAATAATGTGCTTCTGCCTTGCATTTTGTCCATATACAATTTATAAAGCTACAGGAAATTAAATTTTGTAAGGGTGTGCGCTGATCACCGGAATTAAATTCCAACGCTATGATTTTGAACCTACACTAAATCTTTCAAAATCGTTTCCTCAAAAAACGGTAACGATTTCGATAAAATATTTTTGAATCTTTATTTACCATGTTAAACAATACACAGGTAAATTTTTTTCTGGGGGAGTTAAAGTCCATGCAAAAAAAATCAGGGGTTACAATATACATGAAGTCGACTTATACACGAGTATATACGGTAATTAAACTTATAGTTATTTACACTATTTACATTAGGATCCTCATCTTTGTTGTTGTTCGTGAATTTGGGGACATAGTAATTGTGAGTTCAATCCTTGTGCCGGGCAGTACTAAAAATAAGAACTCGACGAGATTACCCTAGAAATGGACAGTAGACTGAAAACAGTCTACCCCACCACCCCGCATATTAAAGGGTTCAGTTCCGAATTCTCTGTAGGATATCCAGATCGAGATCCCAGATCTGATGAAGGCCGGATGGCACAACAGCCGAAACGTTGTGATAACAACAACAAAGACAATAGTCCGAATGTAAATAGTGTAAATAACTACACATCCCAGAAATTCAGACAGAAATTAAATTTAGAGTTCAAGTTTATTTTTGTTGGTGGGGGGGGCGTTTTTATGGCATTGGTAAACGTGTTAATACGAGATAAGATGAAAACAGAGTCTGACAAAAATATTACGTTTGTCCAAATTTTGGAATGATATATATGCCGAGAACTCGCCAACAGATTTCTGGGCCATGAAATGAGGAAGGAAGGCTTGGAAAATCTGATACTCACAGAACAGATTGAGAGAAAGAAGAACAGAAAAAAGCATCGCGTAACGTACTTGATGAACTTGAGCAAATGGATGGTAGAACAGGGTTTGGCAGAAATAGCAAAAAGATAAAACTAATTAAAAGCTACAAGGGGCAGGAAGATGTGGAGGGCCATAACCGCCTGCATCCTGAATGGACGCGGTACATAAAAGAAGAAGATACTTATTTCAATATGTCCATCAAATTTGCGGTACAGGTTTGTTTTATGATATATTTCTTTGGATATTTTTTTTTATTTCTATGGTAAGAAATGACAAATTCTTTTATTAAATGTAACAGAATTTATCTTGGAGCTAAAACTCTCAATTCCAATTCCGGCGGTACCAACTGGGATCGAACTCGCGAAGACTATCATGTTAATATTTGCGTACCTCAAGTAACCATTTACCAATATACAGTGTAACCCGGATATAAGAGACCCGGATATAAGAGAGATTTTCTCTGGTCCCAAATTAGAGCCTGTGTTAATGTATATAAAATAGACCAAACCCGGATATAAGAGAAACCCGGATATAAGAAAAACCCGGATATAAGAGACTTCTTCTCTGGTCCCGACAACTCTCTTATATCCGGGTTACACTGTACTAATTTCATTTTCTTCTTCAATTTATTTATGCGACTCTGACAAAACATATCAAAAAAGTTTCGACTGAAAGACACGCTTCAAATCAGTACGATTTCTCATCTTCAGCATGCCCAACTTATCAGTACCTGTAACGGCATTCAACCAGGGTGGGTTGAGCCGGCTCCAATATTGGAGTTTCATTGGAATTTGGAATTCACAAGCGGCCCCCTGCATGTATAGCACATGAGATTTGATTATAGTAGTGAAGGTTTCGTGCAGGACCGTCCACACTTTTTGAAGGGCCGATTACAGAGACCTGGTGCACTACGTGCCACAAGGTCCCCAAACGACCCTCCGCAGGTTTTGAATTCAGAGTTTTTCTTTCTCCTAGACCAGTTGCTATCCAAGGCTATAGAACCCAGTCTGTCCTAACTATTTACCCATAGCTGGAGGGAGAAGAAGAGGATTCATACCTTTCCCAAGGGTGTTAGCACGTAAGTGAATGTAATGGATTCGACTGGAATTCGAACTCGGCTCTCACCGATTCCTCAATCCAAGCCGCTATCCATTACTCCATTTGTGTTTCTTTAACACCCACATAGCCAACCTGTGGTTTATATTATAATGATTCTGAAGTCTTAGAGAAAATGGAAACAAAAAAAGACACTCATACTTAGCACCAAAAAGATTTCAAGGATACATGATGAGGAAAGACGGCTTAGAAAATTTGTCACTCACAGGACATATTGAAGGCAACAGGAACAGAGGGAAGTAGCTCATGAGCTATAAATGTAAATGGTTAGAAGGACAGGTTTTAGGAGCCATAACAAAAAGATAAAATTTACTAAGAGCTACAAAGGGCAGGAAATTATGGAGAGCCATGACCCCCAACGTCCCGAAACAAACTAAAGCCAAATGAGCAACAAAAATATATCCAGGAAATACGGTTTTTACTGACTTATTTTTAGTTACCTCCAAGAAATCGCCAAAAAATGGTATACTATGATGAAAAATGCCCCAAACTTGCCTAAAACTAAATTTTATCATCAAAATCTTTATGTTAAGAGAAAGACCAAAGTATTTTTTCAATATTTAATTAATTTTTTAATCCTTTTTAGAACGTTCGAAATTTTTATTAAAAATCATGTTTTTCTTTCATCAGCAGATCGACTATAAACTAACAGCAAATTTTAGCGTGTGTTTTGCAGTGAAAGACATTAAATTGGAAATTCTTGCAAAAATCAAATAATTGTCAAATATTAATTAAACTTTCAGTACTTATTCACAAATGAATGAAATTATTTTAGAACAGTTAGTCATTTAGAAAATCATAATAAAATATTTTTTATAAACTCGAAAAATTAAAATAATAACGACTATCATCATTTTCAAAAATCTTAAATAAATAATGAAAGAAGTCCGGAGAGTACAACGGCCGGGAGCCTTGTGAGTATTACAACCAAGATGAGCATGCTGGTTCGAATAGCACATAATATAATGATTATAATTCATCACTAAAAGAAATTCCGACATAAATAACGAAAGAAAGCCGGAGAGTACAACAGCCGAAACGTTGTGAGTATAAAAATCAAGATGAGCATACTGGTCCGAATAGCAATGCTTATAATAATTATAATTCTTCATTTAAAAATTCCGCCATATATATATATATATATATATATATATATATATATATATATATATATATATATAAATTAATTGATTTAAAATATGTTTTTTCGCTACACAGTTCTAACCATGTTTCAAAATGGAAGCTAAAAGTCCTGAATTTAATTTTGTAATTAAATTGGACATTAGTTCCATTTCATCCTCAAGCAATTTTGGAGTAATTTATTACTGGGTTTTAAAAGCACAGCAAAAATCTTAATTCACGTTTCTAAGGATACAGAGAAACCGATTCATCTAGACAAGGGGTGTTTGCGAGTTCATTACTGTTCTTTCTTTATATATATATATATATATATATATATATATTGTGAGTTGTACAAATAACCCGAAATTAACTTCATAATTTTATTCAGCAAACAATAAAATGAACTACTGTTATCATATTGGTCAGGAGAAAAAATTAATTAAGAAGATCATTTGTTTGACGCTTTAAAAGTTGTTAATATCACTCTAATTACCTTTTCTATCTATTTAAAGCGTAACGTGCTTAATGACATCTGATATCCTGACGTCAGAGAAATTTCTAAAATAAAAAAAAACTTCTTTTATGCCAATAATAATGGCATAATGAGAACACATAATTATAAAAAAAAACAATTCACACACATTTAAATCTAATACAACAATCTTCATAAGTATGAACTAACAATTGTGCTATTTTATTATTAGTCCTGTCTTTTTATTTGTAATTGTTTGAAGAAAGCTTTGTTTGATCCTTTGAATTCTTTCTTTGTGTTGCTGATTTTGGCATTTGAATGAACTGATGTTGCCACCAAAATATATGTCACCAAGTATATGTATAAAAATAGACTTCTCTTTTTTCTAGGCTAATTCTAGGTATGAGGAAGGTCGTAAAATGGATTAGCCAAAGCGTCGCAATAAAAAAAAAAAAAAACATCAACAACGCAAAATGTCTATGTTCACTGGTTCCCAAACTGCATGAAGTTAAGCGTGCTACTAGGTTGGTATCTTGGTCCCACCCTATCACTGTCGAACCGGTTAAATGTAGCCGTCTACGCCAATAGCTTCGTATCTCGCACTTGCCGTCTGTGGAACTCCCTTCCTCTTACTTGCTTCCCCGATAGCTATAATCTTCAGGTATTCAAATGCAATGTCAACCGGCATCTTCAGATGCCTTGATCTAAGTCCCCGTTTTTCTCTTCATCTTTTCTTCTATCACGCCTCTTTACTCTTGCTTCCAGTCCTTGTAACCCCTTGCGTGCTAGTGGCACTCCCGCCTTGCTTAGGGCGAAAGGCTTAAAAAGTAAAGTGTCCGAAACAAAAAGGTTGTAAGGTTTACATGATACTATTATCAACTTCATTGATGCATTGTTATAACGCTGTTAAATGGACGTGCTGAAACGTTTTGGGAAAAAAACGAAATCCCCCATTTACTGAAAATAAATGAATATGGAGATTTTTTTTTTATTTGAGTTCACCGCCGAGCAAGGCAGTAAAACGCACAGAGACACAAGGGGATTATGGGTATGGAAGAGTTAGAAACAGGAACATTGCTATGGAGCGAGAACAGAGGAAGATTAATCAAGAGGACAGCAGATAGCGAATAACATTGTACTTAATTTTTTTAGATTAAAGTTAGCTGGAAAGCATGGAGTCAGAAGAAAATGCCACAAAAGAGAACCGTGAGAAAAAGAAAATGTTAGTATAGAATCTACGATTATATCTCGCCAGCTCAACTGTAAATTTCTAAGACCTCGTCTCCAGTCTAGTACTGCGCTTAAATTCGAAGAGTCTAGGCCAGGGGTCGGCAACCTTTTGATGACCATATGCGGACATAGGGTTTTAAAATCATTCAGTGTGCCAACAGCATAAATATTTTTATAAAAGTCAAGGTCAATATACCTGTTCTACAATATATTTTATATAGTAATATATACAATAATATCTAAACTACATTAATAGAAATAAACTGTTTTTAAAAGTCTTTTTTAAGTTTTTATTATTAATGGGAATCCAGCGAGTGAGCAGTTTTGAAACAGATAAATATCTTCTTTGCGTTGTAGAAGTTACTTGCAGCATGACCCGGCGTTGCCCGTGCTTGATTCAAAAATCGTACGACTCATACAGCTATCGCTATCACTTGACTTAAAATATTTTTGCCTTTAAAGGAGAGCCCTTTGCCGTGCTGATGTTGCTACATGCCTTACTTCTTGCCAATCTCACACTGCGAATTTTTTCGAAGCTCTATACTAAACATTAAATCTGTTACGAAAAAAGAACTAAACAAAATGAACACAAAACGATCAGCTTTAAAAAAGGACTCATAACTGAAAAAACCGAATGAAAAAAGAATGTTAACAACAAATACTTTTTCACACCCAACCCAATTCTGCGGAATCAGAATCAACGTTGAGTTTAAGCAAGCGAATGAGCCAATTGGAGTAAAGTGCCATGCAGATTTAAATTTTTCCCACTTGTGACGAATGCAGCTATCGATTTTTTTTTTTTGCATGCTAGCATGCTAGTTAACATTCGTGTCAGTCAGCTGTTGGCTCTCACGCTGGCCAATAGAATCTTCCTGCCTATTCGTGGCAGCCAGCTATAGGCTCTCACTCTGGCCAGTGCAAAATGGCCGCAAACTACATGAAAACTGCTGTAGAAGCATGAAAAAATCGATTATTTCCACTATCGATGGGAGTTGGGAAATGCAAAGTCGGTCTTGGCCTTTCCGCTAACTTGGAGCATGTGCATGTACATTTTGGTGCAAATCCGTCGAAAATTGTGGCCGTGCATTCTTTACACACACACACACACACACACACATCCTGTCTTTTATAGATAGAGATTGGTTCGGACTTCATAATGTTATTTGCGGCTGTGTACCATTGGAAATTGCTTGGCGTGCCACGTGTGACGCGGATGCTGTAGGTTGCCGATCCCTGGTCAAGCAAAGTGCTCATCCAAACAATTACCGTGAAAGTATATCGGATGGTAGGATTTCGAAGGTCTTTCTGTACGGGGAACTGCCCACCGGCACGAGGACGACCTCATCTTCGCTTCAAGGGCGTCTGAAAAGCGGACATGAGGACGATGGCCATGGACGTCAAGTGGTGTGAAGACGTCGCCAACGATACCTCCCGCTGGAGATGCGAATTACACCTACAGCTGGAGCACAGAGATGATAAACGTAGACCGAGGAGAAGTTTGCTCGACGAGAAAATAACACGGCGACACCGGGGAAGAGCGACTTCACATACATTCATTGCAATAGAGACCTTCACACCCTTTGTGGTCCTGTATGGTAATAACAGATGTTACGTCGCCTTCAGCAGCTGAAGCATAACTCTTTGAGTGCAGATCCATGCTCACGCAAGACCGACGGATGCCACATATATTGTAGACACAACGTTTCGACCAAGTATCTGCTGACTATCTTCAGGTGATACTGTCGGTGAATTATCAGTGGTTCCGCCATTTTGGTTTCGTTTGGATACACTAGAGTACAAATACTCCCTAAAACACAATATAATAAAAAAAATGAAAAAAAGACATGTCTTACTTTACGCTACTAGATGTGTACGTTGTTTTGGAAATAGCAATAAGCGTTTTTTAATTTACCGATATTTCACAGTGTCAAGCAAACGCATATATATATATATATATATATATATATGTGTGTGTGTGTGTGTGTGTGTGTGTGTGTCAACAGCAGGCTATGCATGTTATGATCAGACGTATAAATACATCTTGAAAACGTATATATATATATATAGGTCAACAGAAGTCAATATAGGTTTTGTAAAAACGTATTCATACGTCAAAAGTAGTGGAACTGATGCTTTTTATTAGAACGATTAAAATCTTTAGTTGCTAATCTTACTATCTATATCATTTGGCCTACTTAAAGTTACGTAAAGACGTATAAATACGTCTTGAAAACGTATATATACGTCGAGAGAAATCAATGTAAGTTTCGTCAAGACGTATTCATACGTCAACAGTAGCGGAACTGATGTTTTTTATTAGAACGCTTAAAATCTTTGGTTGATAATCTTACCATTTATATCATTTGCCCCAGTTTCGTAAAGACGTATAAATACGTTTTGAAGACGTATATGTACGTCGACAGAAATCCCTTTAACAACATATTGTTTTTTTCTCGTTAGCAGAATCATTAATAAATTCATAGGCGGCAAAATAACTTTTGTTACTTAGCCTGTATGAATGAAGCGTTTATTAAAACTTAACAAACAACCTGCAAGCGGATAGAAAACGAGTTGTGCAAAAATACAAAAATAGGAAGAGGCATAAGACAAGGATACGTCTTCTCGCCGGATTTATTTAACATTTAAAACGAGACAATCCTAAGAAAACTAAAAGTCCTACCAGTTTTTTTTGCCTTTTTATTGATGGGCACAATCTTAACAATATAAGGTACGCAGATGACTTTGTGTTAATAATAGACACAGAAAGAAAAATGAAGGAACTCCTAAATAGTGTAGTAAAAGAAAACGTGAAGAAAGTACTATTTGTTGACCATGTTTGCCGTAGTCTCTGAATATGGAATCCAGTGAAGTCCGTAATCTCTTCAATATCAGAGGTCGGCAGTGAAGATTCAGAGAAAGTAGCGGCTGTTAAGTAATTCTTTAAGTCTTCGATATCAGGTTGTCAGTGAAGATATTTTTGGGAGAAAAAACAAAATGGCTGCCTTTATACACATCGGATTGAATATTTTGAGCTTTCTGATTGGTTAATCCTTCTCTTGGTGGACTATAAAATGAGTCAGCTCATTTTGGCCACTGTTAAGTACTTCAGGTTAATAAACACTATTAACTATAAAAAACAGAATTTAGGATCATCAGACAAAGGACCATTCCAAGGTCTGCAGTGCGAATTGGAGACGTTAGGATGAAGTAGCTACAAACATTTAATTATACGGTTAGTGGCTCATTGTACCTTCTCGAGCTAACGTTTTTCGCTGATATGAAGTGGAAAGATTATATTGAATCAACTGCTACGTCTTCTGCTAGGATAGCTGGTTCCCTGTGTCGTGCTAGATAATGTTTTTCACCAGAATCTATCTTACATATTTATATGTCTACCACTTATCCTTGCTTTGAATATTGGATATCACATCTGGTCTGGTTCTTCTGCTGTATATTTAGAGATTCTTTATAAAATCCAAAGAAAAATCCGCAACGTTCTTGGTCCTGATCGGTCATCTCGGCATCAGTCATTTTTCCCATCTCTGTAATGTCTCTTCTATACGTTTTATATAAATACTTTTATAACAATTAATCTGATGAACTTTTTTCTGTGGTACCTAGACTTTATGACGAGAATATCGACAAGATCTCATCCTTTTACAATTGAAATATCTAGAACCGTAAGTCCTATGACAACAGTTTCTTCTGTCGCACTTTCCTCTTGTGGGACACTCTTCCGGCTTCTTCCTTCCAAATCAATTTTCATCTTCAAAAATTTAGCTGCAATGTCAATCGTCACCATTTACTTTCTTTCTCTCTTCTTAATATTGATTTGTTTCTCGTATTCTCTAACACTTAGTACTTGCGTTTTAGCGGCTTTGTTGTCTTGCTTGGGTTGAAATGATTAAAACAAAGTATTAGAATATAGGGAATTTTCGTTAAATACTGATGAGCTTCTAAATATAACTACCCTCCTACATATCAGTGAATATCTCCTCACAGATTAAGAAGAGACCTGAATCGTCAAAGATATACTTCTTTTTTCTTTTCTTTTTCATAAGCATTTCACGCCAAGCAAGGTAGGAGCGCCACTGATTCACAAGGGATTTCATAGTGTGAAGGTGAGAGAAAAACTGTGTATAGGGGGAATGGGAAAAGGATAAAAGATGGACGGTGTTCAAGACATCAGAAGATGGCGATTGGCGTTGCATTTACATTGTAGTTATCAGGGAAGCAAGTAAACGGGTGTTTCACAGGCAGGAAATGGGTGGGACCTAGATGCCAGTCTAGTAGCACGCTTAAATTTATGTAGTCGGGGCACCAGGGGGAAAAAAGATCGATAGAACAGTTGCCATGCAAATATCTGCAGAAAAGACAGAGGGAAGTCACATCACATCTGTGAGAAAGTGAATGCAGCCGAGATGCCAAATCAGGATCTATTATATTGCAGATCCTTCTTTGGATTTTGTCAAGAACCCTGTGATGAACAGCTGGGGCACCAGACCAGATATGGCAACAATACTCAATGCACGGACGAATGGTAGATTTATAGATAAGTAAGATGGACTCTGACGAGATAAACCTTATGGCACGATACAGTGAGGCAACTTTTCTTGCAGCAGAAGCGGCTATTGATTCAATGTAGTTGTTCCAAAATTCGATAGGGTAAGTCCAAGAAGGCACAGAGAGATATTCTCCTGGAGTTTAGCATCAACCAAAACCATGCTAATGGCGGACAGTGGTGGTTAAATGAGAGCAATTTCGTTTTAGAGGCATTAAAATTTACAAGCCATTTCCTACCCCAATTAACCACTGATTGAAGGTTCTTTTCAAGAGCAGTGACCAGGTTGACTTTGTCAGCGCTGTTGGGTTTAATATTGAGACAGGAGTAAACGGTAGTGTCATCTGCACAGATACCTACTTGGGAGCTGATGACATCAGGAAGGTCATTGGTGAAGATCAAAAACAGTGTAGGACACAGGATAGAACCTTAAGGAATGATCTGGAAGCATGCCTGTTCAGAACGACCTTCATTTCACGATTTGAAAGAAATGATTGGATTAAATCAGATAATCGTCCTGTAATACCGTAGCCCTGAAGCTTACGCAGAAGACCAGCATGCCTAGCACTGTCAACGCCTTCGAGATATCTAAAGCCACAGCTAGAGTTTCGCACTTCTTATAAAGAGCATAATATATATATATATATATATATATATATATATATATATATATATATATATATATATTTAATTATGCCCGTGAGCACATCAGCGATAGACGGGGCAAAGCGAAATCCATATTGTTTGTCAGAGAGTAGGTGTTGGGAGTTATGATACTTAACCACTTCAGCATTGATTAAGGCCTTGAAGACTTTGCCGGAGGTACCTGAAGGGACACCCTTCCATGCGCGACATGTCGGTGCAAGAACCCCGATATGATGCAACTGTTCATCAGAGCAGCCTCTCAAGACTCTACGCAAGAATTCGGGGCCCTGAATAACAGTCGGGAACAGCAACAAGAAAACTGCCAACCCGGTACCCTCAGTATGAAGAGACGTTGCCACCAACCACACACATTACAAGAAACTCATGACAGCGCCACTATTAAGGCATGAGAAAAGGAAAGAAACCGGAAACCCCTTCCTACACAGGAAACAAAGGGTGAGCCTCTACTCCTGTCCAAGAGAAAGAGGAGGTGGTATAGACCGGCCGATAGGAGAGCATATCTACTCCTATTAAAAAAAAGACAACAACAAATAAAGGTTTGATTTCCACATACATCATTACAGAGATCGTAGAAAGAAGGCATACCTGTGCACGGGTGGGATAAAAAAAATGTAATTTGGAATAATTAAGTTTTAACTTAGTAAAAGTCCGAATACTGACTTTTTGGGACCCGGCCAGTGAACCGGAAACGGAAAAAAATCAGAATAGATCGTATGACACCTGAGAAAAAATTAACACTGTCTTAGTACAAAAATTAGTTTTAAAAACAAGTTAAATTTCATAGTAGAGACAAAAAAATATGAGAGAAGGATGTTGAGAATACCGAACATGTGAGCAACGGGGAAGTTTTAAAAAATAAAGGAAGGAAAATTATACGTATACTTACAATCAGAAAGAGACAATTGAAATTGTTGGGAGCATGGAAAGCTCAGAGAAACCAACAATCACGGAACAAGAAGGGCAGATGGGAACGGGTTTATGTAAAACGATGGAAGAGCAGAGACTTGGAGAGATGATAAGAAGACAAACGTTGCATAGAACCACAAAGGGCGAGAATATTCTACTAGGGTGGCTAGCCAATCCCTACTGCAGACACTTGCTCAGGTGCATTATTGCTTATTCAACGCCCACAGATCCCACCTGTGGTTTATACTGCAACTTTACTGAGCAGACCGTAGTCACAGTTTCTGGGAAAGAGCGTGTTATCTAGCATGATCAACAATTTGAACAGGGTCAGAATGCCCAAGCCCTCGGCCACGATGACTTGTGACTTCATGCTAGCACAGCTATCGACGGCCCCCAAGTGCTCCCTCTAGCCATTCTCACTCACAGGGCTTGAGTCAACCCTTGGTATGGCTTTCAAGCACTTTTCAAAGTTAACGCACGCTGGGATCGACCCCTCCAGTCTGACAACATCAGGAAGTCTTCTTCCTGACAAAACGACTATGGTGAGATTCGAACCCGGGTTTCATGGTCAGAATGCGGCTACGTGCCCCAAAACTACAAAAGGCAGGAAGCTGTAGAGAGCCATGATCACCCATAAATGCCGAGCAAAGCCTTTCAGCAAGAAGGTATGATACACTCGTAAAAACTATTAATTTACAAGTAATAGAATACATTAGAACCATAAAGTTATTGGATTTGAGGGACTTTTGGAAGTTTTACTCATGCCGTTGGTAGGTAGGTAGGTAGGTAGGTAATCAAACAAGTATAAACAAGCGTATATAAGTATATTTTCAATATAAAATGTTATTATTCTATATTTATCTTTAATAGCATAATTGAATTTAATATCCAAAATTTTTAATATCCAAAACTGTTATATTGGGTATTTGCGTCTATGTGTGCGTTTAAGTGTATGCATGTGTTTGAGTGTATGTTTGAGTGGATATATATGCGCGCGCAAGAGAGAGAGAAAGAGAGAAAAACTGTTAATGTATTTTGATAGAAACTCTAAAACAATTTAAATTGGAGTTGCGTATAGCAGCTTCCAATTTTAAGATTTTGACGGATAAGCACACAGCAAGTCATTTAATATGAAAATCTGATACGCGGGCGCTATTGAGAAGAAAGAAAAAAAAGAGGCAGGAGAGACTAGAAGCTAAGAAAGAAAGAAAGAAAGAAAGAAAGAAAGAAAGAAAGAAAGAAAGAAAGAAAGAAAGCGGAAGAATAAAAAAAAATAAAGAAATCAAATAAATGTGAAAGCACCAGGGGCCAAGATGGAAAGAAAGAAAGAAAGAAAGAAAGAAAGAAAGAAAGAAAGAAAGAAAGAAAGAAAGAAAGAAAGAAAGAAAGAAAGAAAGAAAGAAAGAGGGAAAATAAAGAAAGAAAATGTGAAACATAAGGACACAAAAAAGAAAGAAATGTGAGAAAATGAAAACTTCAAAAGTAAAGAAAAAAGAAAGATTAATGACAAAGAACGTAAAAGTGTGAAAACTTTATGCACAAAAAATTAACATACTGAAAACGAAAGCTTAGAAGAAAAAGAAAAAAGAAGGAATGTTGAGAAGGAACCAAATCTCTTTCAAATAGGAAAGGAAACTCGAAAGAAAGAAACTCGAATGAAGTGTGAAGAGTGATGCAAAATAAAATGTTTTGTGAACTCTTTTGTAAAAGAGATTAAAAATGAATCGCGAAAATTCAAATGAAAAGAGAAAGAGTTGCAAATAAAAATGTTGAGAAAGGTATGCCTAAAATAAAACAGTGAGAAAAAAAAACAGCAAGTTATTTAAAGCGTGGGTGGGGATATCAAGAATAGGGCCAAGTAAAAATGACGGACAGAAAAACAAGGAAAATGCGAAAAGCGAATGCAATAAACAAAGAACTGTCTAGAATGGCATACCATCTAAAATCGATCTCATTGAACCTTCTCCCTTTACCCTCTAAATTCAGCCGACCTCTTTGTACTCGTTACCGTTAAATAGCTTTCCTTTCAATTTCATCTCACTCCCGTTTTTATTATTATTATTATTGTTGTTGTTGTTGTTGTTGTTGCTGTTGTTGTTTCTTTTAAGTCTGCGAAATTTTTCGTAATAATTTCAAAATCAAACCCAATTATCCCTTCAGGGTGGGCTCATTCAAATGAACCCAAGCGTTTCGGTTCATGGCACTCTGATAACTGTGGTGTAAAAATGACAAAAGCGACAGAAAGAAAAGCTTTTAGTGGTTGATTTTTTCATTTAATTCTTTATCACTTTCTTCTTTCTTCAGAACATTCTTACTTTCTTTCTATTTCTCTTTTTCTTTTTTTACTCCTTTCTTTTTTTTTTCTTTCGTTCTTTCATTTTTCTTTGTTTTTTTTTTAATCCCTTTTTTTATTCTTTTGTTGTTTCTAGTTTTTATTTCTTTTTTTTCTCTCTTTTTCTTTAATTTCTTTATTTTTCCTTCTTTATTTCATTCGGCCTTTTTTCTACCATGTTCTCGATTTTGCATTTTCTTTCTTTCTTTTTTATTTACTGTTTCTTATTATTCTCGTTCGCACTTTTTCACTTCTCTTTCGTTTATTTTCTTCTTTTTTTTTTTAATTTACATTTCATTTTTACATTTTTATTCATATTTATTTATACTTATTCTCCTTCAATTTCGTTTCGTCGTTTTCCTTTTTTCTTCACTGTCTTATTTTGCTTGTATTTCTTTTTCTATTCACCTTCTTTGCTTTTGTTTTGTTTTTTGTTCTTTTTTTTTTTGGTTTTGTTTTGTTTTTTTGTTGGTTTGTTTTTGGGGTTTTTTTTTTTGTTTCTGGACAACTTTTTCCTTTATTAATTTACTTATATATATATTTTTTAATTCTTTCTTTCTTGTTTTGCTTTCTTTCTTTCTTTATTTCTTTTTTCTTTCTTTACCATTTTTATTTTATTTTGTGGCTTTTCATTCCCGGTTCTTTCTTCTTTCTTTCTTTCTTTTTAATTCCTTTTCTTTTTTTCCTTCTGCTTCCCTTTTTCATCCTTGTTATTCCTTTTCTTTTCTTTTTTGTTTGTCAGTTATCTTTATGTATTTGTTTTATTTTTCTTTCAGTTTTTCTTGCTTCTTCTTCTTCTGATTTTCTCGTTCTCTGCTTTCATTCTTTCATTTCGTTCTCTTTTATTCTTCCTCATACTCGTTTTCATAGATTTCTTCAGATATTTCTGCCTTTTTCTTTTCTCTTTACTCTTTTCATGTCACTCTCACTTATTATTTTCTGTTCCTTGAATTTCCTTTATTAGTTAATTTTCTTTCCTTATATTTAGTTTTCTTCTTCTTTTTCTTCGTTAATATCAACCTTCATCTACCTTTATTTCATTGTTCTCTTATACTTGCGTTTCTTTCTTTTTTCCTTTCTTTTTCCAATTCTTATTTAACAAACTTCGTATATTCTTAATATTCCTCTGTCTTTTTTTTTTGTTTCACTTTCTTTTTCCTGCATTTCTTTCTTTTTTCTCCCCTCCTATTTTATTCCACTTTTTTTCATTCTTCCTTCATTATTTCCTCATTATTTCTGTTTTGTGTTCTTCAGATTCTTTCTTTCTTTCTTTCTTTCTTTCTTTCTTTCTTTCTTTCTTATTTGCCAAACAGTTTTGTCCATGTATTTTTTAGCCCCCTTGCCTAGTTTCTCTTTCATTTTATTTTTATTTTCTCTTCGTCAATTTCTCACTTATTTTCTTCTTTTTTTATCTGATTCCGTTTTTCTTCTTTCTTTCTTTCTTTCTTTCTTTCTTTCTTTCTTTCTTTCTTTCTTTCCGTTTAGTTTTTTCAGACTTCTTCCTTTTTTTCTCCCTCTCTTTTTCTTTCTCTCTTTCACCCTCGCTTTCACCCTTTCTTTCTTTGTCCCTTTCTTTCTCTTTTCCTTTCTTTTCCTTTCTTCCTCTCTTTCACCCTTTCTTTCTTTGTTTCTTTCTTTTTTCAATTTTTTCTTTCTTTCTTTCCTTCTTTCTTTCTTTCTCCCTCTCTTTCTTTCTTTCTTTCTTTCTTATTTCAATTATTATTATTTGCTAAATTCATCTATATACTCCTAAATTTCTCCATTTCTCTTTCACTTTCACTTCCACTTTCACTTTCACATTTCTCTTTCATTTCCATCGCTTCGTTTTTTTCCCCTTTGTCCTTTTAATAACCGCCTTCATTTCTCTTTCATCTTGCTATTTATTTATTTATTTCATCTGGCTTTATATTGAAAAGCCACGACGATGGCGGCAAAGCGAACGATAAAAGAAAGCCGTTCCGGTACATTTCGTCATGTGACGAAATGCACTGAAAATGTTACAAACGTCGACGAGTGCATAAGACAGCGACTCCAGCACATTTTTAGGTGAGTGTTACATTAGAAGCGGCAGCGGGAGCGACGTCAGAGGCAGCACCGGTACAGGCAGCTTCATCTGCAAAAAGATAGAGAGCTTTCGCTGCAGGTTGGCGAAAACTATTTTTGTTATTAACTGTAGTTGCATTCTTGATAAATACAATAAGAAAAGAAAAGAGGACAAGTACAGTGACTGGGAAACGCGTGCATCCATGAGTGTGTACACGGGAAAAAAATTATAAGCGTGAATCTGTCGCTTCTTTGTTTCTCATCTTAATCACACCCCTTTTCCCAACACTCTGACCGACGGAACCGTATCTACCACCTGGAGGTGTTTGAGTGCAGTTATCAGCGCATGTTGGCTGATGCATGTGTCGTCTGGTGCAAGCGTGCAGATGTGTATATGTCAACACCTCCTACTTGAGCGGGATTGGATGGGTAGGCGAATATATAAAGCTATATAGACGAGTATACAAGTATTTATTACAAGATAGATAGATAGATAGATAGATAGATAGATAGATAGATAGATAGATAGATAGATAGATAGATGTGTAGAGGAGAAGATATATACAGACACACACGTACATAAATGGATATGAGTGTCCTTGGGGATATCTTCTATTCTATCTATATATCTAGCTGGCTAGCTAGTTATCCCTCACTCATTCATTCTATCTCTCTCTTTCTCTCTCTCTCTCTCTCTCTATATATATATATATATATATATATATATATATATGAATGTGTGCTGACACGCGCACGTGTGTCAACATACGCCAAGATATATCTGTGAACGCATATATATGTGTATGAGTGTACACATTCATGGATATGTATGTGTGTATATGTATGTGCCTATATTGGTGTGCATGTGTACATATTTGTATATATATATATATATATATATATATATATACACATATATGAAGTATTCATGTATATGTATGAATGTTACTACACTTTCATATATATGTACAGTTATGTGTGTGGGAGTGCAGTGTGTACACACTGAAATATGAATGCGTACACGTTAATAGATATATGTGCCTGTCAATACATACTTGAGTGCTTTAAGCCACTGCATATACATGTATTCATGTATGTGAATGCACACCTCCACACACACATATATATGTGTGTGTGCGTACATTCATATATATGCGTGTGTGCATGTGTGTATGTTTACACATTCCGACAAATACATGTGTGTCTATGTGTGAAAGAAAGAGAGAAATGTCTATGTTTATATATTTATACATATGTGTGGGTGTATAAATATCTATATATGCGGGCGTATTTGTGTACATTCAAATACGTGTGTTTATTTTATAAATTTTTCGCCAAGCAAGGCGACAAAGCCACTAAAACGCAAGGCGTTAGTGAGAGTTAAGGAGAAGATGTTAACGATACAAAAAGAACATTAAAAGAACAGATTTTGGAAAGACCGAAGATGACGATTGACCTTCTGTTTAATTTTTTGGAAATTTTAGGTGGCTGGAAAGCAAGAACCCAGAAGAGAGTTCCACAGGCGAGAAGTATAGGTAAAGAAACTATTAGAATAGAACCTACGGTTTTCATCTAGCTATTTCAATAGTAAAACGATAAGACCCATTTGCCAATCTAGTCATGTGCTTTCAATTCATGCGGTCGCAGTACTGAGGAGGAAAGATTATTATATACTCGACTCTCCCGTTGAATACGACGTATGAGGGTCAAGCAGCTCAGTTCCTAGGAAACCGACAGCCCGACAACAGCACATGAGATTTGATTATAGTGGTGAAGGTTTCGTGCAGGACCATCCACACTTTTTGAAGGGCCGAATACAGAGACCTGGTGCACTACGTGCCACAAGGTCCCCAAACGAACCTCCGTAGGTTTTGAACTCTGAGTTGTCCTTCTCCTAGACCCGTTGCAATCTAAGGCTATAGAACCCAGTCTGTCCTGCTATTTACCCATAGCTGGAGGGAGAGGACATTCGGTGCACCAGGTCTCTGTATTCGTCCCTTCGAAGTGCAGCATTTAGTAGTTTTGGACTTCCAAAAATAGCTCCCAATATCGCAGCTATCGAAATGTAGAATTTAGTAGTTTTAGTCTTCCAAAAATAGCCGCCAATATCGCAAATATCGAAATGCAGATTTTAATAGATTTGGGCTTTCAAAAAATGGCTGCCAATATCGCTAGTACCGAAATGCAGAATTTAACAGTATGGGGATTCCAAAAATATATCCCAGTATCGCAATGAAGAATTTTGTAGTTTTGAACTTCCAAGAGAAGCCTCCAATAGCACAACTATCGAAATGCAGATTTTAGTAGTTTTGGGCTTCTAAAACTAGCTGCCAATATCGAAAGTATCGAAATGCAGAATTTATTAGTATTGGGCTTTCAAAAATGGCCACCAATATCGCAAGTATTCCAATGCAGTATTTAGTAGTTTTGGTCTTCCAAAAATAGTTCCCAATATCGCAAGTAACGAAATGCAGAATTTAGTAGTTTCTGGGCTTCCAAAAATAGCCGCCAATATCGGAAGTATCGCAATGCAGAATTTAGTAGTTTCTGAGCTTCCAAAAATAGCTCCCAAAATCGTTAGTATCGAAATGCAGAATTGCGTAACTGAGGGCATTCAAAAGTAGCCCATAATGTAGCAAGCAGAGCAATTCAGAATTTATTAGCATTGGATCAGAATTTTCTTAACGGATCTGGAAACCTTGTTGATATTGATTTTGATATGAACAAATATTTCTAGTTCGTAAACTCCATTAAACCTAGTTTAACCTAGTCTACGAACTAGAAATATTTGTTCATGTCAATATCTCTTACTTCATATTCTATTTATCTTTGTTATTCCTTTCGCCAAGTAGGTGTTTTTTTTCCAAAATGCATGTCTTCCTACACAAAAGAATAACTTCTTTGCAATGAAATGCCTTTCCTCCACCCACAAAACGTTCTCGATTCTAATATTGTTCGCATGCCAAATGTGTTAGCGTAGTTTTAAACTCTATTTAGCGGCATAATTATTAAAATTTCACGTAATGGAAGAATTAAACTAACGGACCGAGTTCATATTCCAGCTGAGGTACTTTGTATACACTTGATACTAAAAAGGTAAGTATCCATTTCTTCTTTCTTATGCCTCGGTTGTTAACCAGTCTATGAAAAGAACGACTCTGAAGAGGAATCCACTCTTCTCCAACTCAAATACATGGTAAAAATAGCAAAAATATTGGATTCAACTTTCAATCTTAGCCAAGAAAAACCTGCTATGATCGACAACTAATCTGAAGGTGGGATCCAAGGTAGATCAAAAGCCAGTAAGAAACGAGTCAATTTTTCCTTTTTGTCTGGAACTGCGCAAGGCGGTAATAACAAACGTCTCATAATGAAAGCAACGTTGTAAATAAGCCAAATCTGTATTGTTAAGTTTCTTAATTGATTCTCTTAGAGAGGTCATCGCGAAATCCAACCTAATAGGTACCTCAAAGCACAAACAACAAAGAAATCTGACATGAAATTACCTACGAAGCAGAGATTTGTTAAGGGATTTCTCCATTTGCCAATGAATGTCTCTATTCGTCAATGAATTTCTCCATATTTGTTCTCTTTGGCATTCATCTAAGCTTATTGAACGCTTACGGAGACCAAACAGTATATGTGAGCATAGGTAGTGGATAATATGGCGTGATGTTGCACTACTGTTACCCAATTAAATGAATTTGCTCGATGAAAATACTATCAGTATTTGTAGTTTGATACGAGCGAGTGACGTTTCTGAATATTTCTTTTCATATCATTTCTTATTTTCCGTCTGAATTTCTGGGATGAGGAGTTGTCATTACTTACATTAGAACTAATAACCTTATTGAACACTTTATTTAATCTGCGAGGCGTATTGTTCCTTTCACTGTCCATGCCTAGGGATACCTCATCTTGATTTTTTTTAGTACCGCCCAATTGGTTGCTTGTCTTGTTTCCGCTAAGTAGCGACCCAGAGATTATACTTAAAATGTCTATGTAACCAAATCAACACTTAAATCCACGTGGCTATTGTTCAATGGCATCATTTTTTTCTCATAGAATTGATATTACGCATTTTTTAACAATCTACCCTCAAGCAAGGCGATAATGCCACTAAGCCACAAATGACTACTGAGAGTGAAACAGTATGAAAAGACTTTAGAAAGAAATGGAAACCAAACCCTAAGCAGGAAAAAAGGGATATACCTCTAATCCTGTTCAAAAGACCGGAATGGGGCAGTGAACCGCACGATAGGCGAACCTATCTACTCCTATTAAAAGAAAAATAAATAAATAAAAGAAAATAAATAAATAAAAATAATAGTTAACAGTAAATAAAATTTCAGAGTTCAGGCGAAGACGCTAGAAGTACAAAGTTGAAGTAGACTTTAGAAGGACCTGGAAATGCAATCCTAAACAGGAAACAAGGGATAAACCGCTACTCCTGATAAAAAAAAAGCTGGGAGGCGTGTAAACAGGGCGATAGGCGAAGCTATCTACTCCTATTCTACTTATATGACAAGATTTGTATTATTAATTAAAATGTCCGACATATTTTTTGAAAATTAAATTTTGCGAGATAATTTTAGCTCGTTCTATACCGTTGCTTTCAAAGATAGGGTACATTTTTTTACCTATTATGTCAATTTTCAAGACCTACAAACAAATCCTTTTTAGATCTTGAAGATTGAGAGCTGCTTTTTTAGAGCTTACATGAAATAAAAATTATTATCTATGGGATTTTAAATATTTGATATTCTTTAATTAATATTATATATATATATATATATATATATATGTTAAGAAATGGACAAGGTCCGACAATTTATTTATTAAAGACATTTTTATGTTTAACGTTGTTATTTATAGATACAAGTATTTAAGCAAATGCTCTGTTTATGATAAACAGTATTAAATAACATTTACCGGCCTGAATGTCCGAGAAATTTTCATAGAAATATGACGGTTCCGTATAGGATGCAGGTTCGGATCCTGTCAAAGAACGAATATTTTCTATGAAAATTCTTTTAATCACCTTCACCGATCTCAAAACATGTTCCACCAGTTTGTTGTAGATATGTATACCAAGACAGAGGGAGAAAGATTAGTATGTATCAGATTTAAGAGCATCGTCATATATCCATCTACGAGATGGCATTAACAATGATGCAGACATAGGTGAAATTGGTCAACCAGTCATTCTTCCATGATGTTTTGTTCGCAGTCCAAGATATAGACATGAAAGAACTCGAGATGGAATGACAGACGTTAGACATTATGGATGTGAAGATTTGCTGATAACATTCACTTGTAATCCCAATTGGAAAGAAATTAATACTGAACTTCTCCCTGGACAAAAGCTACAAAACAGATATCACTTGCAAGAGCTTTCAGGTTAAAAATGATTAGATTAATGGAAATGATTACGGCATGAAAAGTTGTAAAATGCTTCATGTATACCTTTGAGTGGCATAAACGAGATCTTTCTCATGTTCATATCTTGATATGGTTGATGGTAAAAATTCACAGCAATCAGATGGATTATTTAATATCTGCAGAACTGCCAGATCGCACAAATGACAAGAAGCTTTATGATAAAGTTAAAAACTCAAATGGTCCATGGTCCATGTGGTCATAAGAACATAATTCCTCCCTGTATGGTTGATAACAAGTGCATCAAGCTTTATCAAAGAAGATTCTTAAAGCAAACACAAATGGAAAAAGATGGTTATTCTTCTTATAGAAGAAAGACAGATGATGTCGGATTTGAGACAGTAATTGGATCTGAAGGTAATTCAATTGTAATTGGCAACAGATGGATAATTTTACTACTCTTGAAAGCTTTTGATGCTTACATCAATGTCGAGTTCTGTAACTTGGTAAAGTCAATTAAATATGTCTGCAAATATGTCAACAAAGGGTCAGAAGCAGCAAAGTTTGCTTTACAAGAAACAAGCAATGCGAGCGAAAATAGACAATACCAAACATTAAACCGTAGAGATGAAGTATGTACCAGCAAAGGTCGATATATTAGCAGCAATGAAGCAATTTGAAGGATACTTAGATTTCCCATTCATGAGCGATATCCAACAGTTCAGACAATAGACGTTGGTTTAGAAAATTGACAAAGGGTTTAAATCATGACTCAAAGAGAGACTACACTTACTGCTTTCTTCAAGCTTTGTACAAGAGTTCCTTTTGCTAAGTATTGTGGGGCTCGCCCCTTGTACGCAAGATGGACTCGTCCAAAGTATACTTATACTACGGAGAGATAGCGTGACAAAAACGTCGAGAGAGGGTGTTCACTCAGAGTTATACGAGAGTCCAGAAAGAGAGATAATTACGGCTTAATTTACAGAGACTTGTACATATACTTGTCTACTAACCCGCATTCCTGGAATACTAATCTTCATTTCAAGCTTGTATCCTTACGTTTAATACACATGTTTTTCTATTTCAATTACTGGCGTTGTTTATTTATTTGTGCAGGATTCCATCCCCGGAATCCACAACACTAAGACAATCTGTTTCTATCATATTACACCTGGCAAAATGGTAGCTGTAAGTGACGAAAACGGAGTAAACCAATGGATGGATTTTCAAACATTAAATTTGATAGTGAATTTAGAATAGTATTTACTGTAAATCCCAACCAACATGAATATTTATTTTTCAGGATGCTGTTGCACGATGTCAAAAGTCCCACTTCATATGGAGATATCCGTACAGTCGATGGAATAGTGTGCTCAACATATCGAGAAGCTTGTTTCAATCGTGCTCTGTTGGAAGATGATACACAATTAGATGTAACTTTAATAGAAGCATCTGTATCTCAGAGTGCAAGAAGACTTACAGCTCTTATTTCCATCCTCGTTAAATGTAGTGAATCCATTAGGGTTTTTGGATAAACACAAGGGCAACTTAGATGAAGATTAAAAATACCAATTACAGGTGCAGTTACCAGATATTGAGGTTTCTTGCGATGATGAACTGTACAATAATATTGATCGACATTCAGAATAGAAACAGAGCTATGGGAGGAACTGATCTACACACTATCAGAATAGAGATCAGAATAGAAACAGAGCTATGGGAGGAACTGATCTACACTCTCAGAATAGAGATCAGAATAGAAATAGAGCTATGGGAGGAACTGATCTACACTCTCAGAATAGAGATCAGAATAGAAACAGAGCTATGGGAGGAACTGGTCTACACTATCAGAATAGAGATCAGAATAGAAACAGAGCTATGGGAGGAACTGATCTACACACTATCAGAATAGAGATCAGAATAGAAACAGAGCTATGGGAGGAACTGATCTACACTCTCAGAATAGAGATCAGAATAGAAATAGAGCTATGGGAGGAACTGATCTACACTCTCAGAATAGAGATCAGAATAGAAACAGAGCTATGGGAGGAACTGATCTACACTCTCAGAATAGAGATCAGAATAGAAACACAGCTATGGGAGGAACTGGTCTACACTATCAGAATAGAGAGATCAGAATAGAAACAGAGCTATGGGAGGAACTGGTCTACACTATCAGAATAGAGATCAGGGGGAACAGAAACAGAGCTATGGGAGGAACTGGTCTACTCTATCAGAATAGAGATCAGAATAGAAACAGAGCTATGGGAGGAACTGATCTACACTATCAGAATAGAGATCAGAATAGAAACAGAGCTATGGGAAGAACTGATCTACACTATCAGAATAGAGATCAGAATAGAAACAGAGCTATGGGAGGAACTGATCTACACTCTCAGAATAGAGATCAGAATAGAAACAGAGCTATGGGAGGAACTGATCTACACTCTCAGAATAGAGATCAGAGAAACAGAGCTATGGGAGAATAGAAACAGAGCTATGGGAGGAACTGATCTACACTCTCAGAATAGAGATCAGAATAGAAACAGAGCTATGGGTGGAACTGATCTACACACTATCAGAATAGAGATCAGAATAGAAACAGAGCTATGGGAGGAACTGATCTACACTCTCAGAATAGAGATCAGAATAGAAACAGAGCTATGGGAGGAACTGATCTACACTCTCAGAATAGAGATCAGAATAGAAACAGAGCTATGGGAGGAACTGATCTACACTCAGAATAGAGACTATGAAACTGAAACAGAGCTATGGGAGGAACTGGTCTACACTATCAGAATAGAGATCAGAATAGAAACAGAGCTATGGGAGGAACTGATCTACACTATCAGAATAGAGATCAGAAATAGAAACAGAGCTATGGGAGGAACTGGTCTACACTATCAGAATAGAGATCAGAATAGAAATAGAGCTATGGGAGGAACTGATCTACACTCTCAGAATAGAGATCAGAATAGAAATAGAGCTATGGGGAGGAACTGGTCTACACTCTCAGAATAGAGATCAGAATAGAAACAGAGCTATGGGAGGAACTGGTCTACACTATCAGAATAGAGATCAGAATAGAAACAGAGCTATGGGAGGAACTGATCTACACTATCAGAATAGAGATCTGAATAGAAACAGAGCTATGGGAGGAACTGGTCTACACTATCAGAATAGAGATCAGAATAGAAACAGAGCTATGGGAGGAACTGATCTACACTCTCAGAATAGAGATCAGAATAGAAACAGAGCTAGGAACTGATGGGAGGAACTGGTCTACACTATCAGAATAGAGATCAGAATAGAAACAGAGCTATGGGAGGAACTGATCTACACTATCAGAATAGAGATCAGAATAGAAACAGAGCTATGGGAGGAACTGGTCTACACTATCAGAATAGAGATCAGAATAGAAACAGAGCAGAATAGAAATAGAATAGAAATAGAGCTATGGGAGGAACTGATCTACACTCTCAGAATAGAGATCAGAATAGAAACAGAGCTATGGGAGGAACTGGTCTACACTATCAGAATAGAGATCAGAATAGAAACAGAGCTATGGGAGGAACTGATCTACACTCACTATCAGAATAGAGATCAGAATAGAAACAGAGCTATGGGGAGAACTATACTACACTCAGAATAGAGATCAGAATAGAAATAGAGCTATGGGAGAACTGGTCTACACTATCAGAATAGAGATCAGAATAGAAACAGAGCTATGGGAGGAACTGATCTACACTCTCAGAATAGAGATCAGAATAGAAACAGAGCTATGGGAGGAACTGGTCTACACTATCAGAATAGAGATCAGAATAGAAATAGAGCTATGGGAGGAACTGATCTACACTCTCAGAATAGAGATCAGAATAGAAACAGAGCTATGGGAGGAACTGGTCTACACTATCAGAATAGAGATCAGAATAGAAATAGAGCTATGGGAGGAACTGGTCTACACTATCAGAATAGAGATCAGAATAGAAACAGAGCTATGGGAGGAACTGGTCTACACTATCAGAATAGAGATCAGAATAGAAATAGAGCTATGGGAGGAACTGGTCTACACTATCAGAATAGAGATCAGAATAGAAATAGAGCTATGGGAGGAACTGATCTACACTCTCAGAATAGAGATCAGAATAGAAATAGAGCTATGGGAGGAACTGGTCTACACTCTCAGAATAGAGATCAGAATAGAAACAGAGCTATGGGAGGAACTGATCTACACTCTCAGAATAGAGATCAGAATAGAAACAGAGCTATGGGAGGAACTGGTCTACACTCTCAGAATAGAGATCAGAATAGAAACAGAGCTATGGGAGGAACTGGTCTACACTATCAGAATAGAGATCAGAATAGAAACAGAGCTATGGGAGGAACTGATCTACACTATCAGAATAGAGATCAGAATAGAAACAGAGCTATGGGAGGAACTGGTCTACACTATCAGAATAGAGATCAGAATAGAAACAGAGCTATGGGAGGAACTGATCTACACTCTCAGAATAGAGATCAGAATAGAAACAGAGCTATGGGAGGAACTGGTCTACACTCAGAATAGAGATCAGAATAGAAACAGAGCTATATGGGAGGAACTGGTCTACACTATCAGAATAGAGATCAGAATAGAAATAGAGCTATGGGAGGAACTGATCTACACTCTCAGAATAGAGATCAGAATAGAAATAGAGCTATGGGAGGAACTGGTCTACACTATCAGAATAGAGATCAGAATAGAAACAGAGCTATGGGAGGAACTGATCTACACTCTCAGAATAGAGATCAGAATAGAAACAGAGCTATGGGAGGAACTGGTCTACACTATCAGAATAGAGATCAGAATAGAAAACAGAGCTATGGGAGGAACTGATCTACACTCTCAGAATAGAGATCAGAATAGAAACAGAGCTATGGGAGGAACTGGTCTACACTATCAGAATAGAGATCAGAATAGAAACAGAGCTATGGGAGAAACTGATCTACACTATCAGAATAGAGATCTAGAATAGAAACAGAGCTATGGGAGGAACTGGTCTACACTATCAGAATAGAGATCAGAATAGAAATAGAGAGCTATGGGAGGAACTGATCTACACTCTCAGAATAGAGATCAGAATAGAAATAGAGCTATGGGAGGAACTGGTCACTCACACTCAGAATAGAGATCAGAATAGAAACAGAGCTATGGGAGGAACTGGTCTACACTCTCAGAATAGAGATCAGAATAGAAACAGAGCTATGGGAGGAACTGATCTACACTATCAGAATAGAGATCAGAATAGAAACAGAGCTATGGGAGGAACTGGTCTACACTATCAGAATAGAGATCAGAATAGAAACAGAGCTATGGGAGGAACTGATCTACACTCTCAGAATAGAGATCAGAATAGAAACAGAGCTATGGGAGGAACTGGTCTACACTATCAGAATAGAGATCAGAATAGAAACAGAGCTATGGGAGGAACTGATCTACACTATCAGAATAGAGACATCAGAATAGAAACAGAGCTATGGGAGGAACTGGTCTACACTATCAGAATAGAGATCAGAATAGAAATAGAGCTATGGGAATAGAATCAGGAATAAAACAGAGCTAGGAACTGATCTACACTCTCAGAATAGAGATCAGAATAGAAATAGAGCTATGGGAGGAACTGGTCTACACTCTCAGAATAGAGATCAGAATAGAAACAGAGCTATGGGAGGAACTGATCTACACACTATCAGAATAGAGATCAGAATAGAAACAGAGCTATGGGAGGAACTGATCTACACTCTCAGAATAGAGATCAGAATAGAAACAGAGCTATGGGAGGAACTGGTCTACACTATCAGAATAGAGATCAGAATAGAAACAGAGCTATGGGAGGAACTGATCTACACTCTCAGAATAGAGATCAGAATAGAAATAGAGCTATGGGAGGAACTGGTCTACACTCTCTCAGAATAGAGGAACTGAACACTCTCAGAAACAGAATAGAAACAGAGCTATGGGAGGATCTACACTCTCAGAATAGAGATCAGAATAGAAACAGAATAGAGATCAGAATAGAAACAGAGCTATGGGGAGGAACAGAATAGAAAGAATAGAAATAGAGCTATGGGAGGAACTGGTCTACACTATCAGAATAGAGATCAGAATAGAAACAGAGCTATGGGAAGAACTGATCTACACTATCAGAATAGAGATCAGAATAGAAACAGAGCTATGGGAGGAACTGAGTCTACACTATGGGGAGGAACTGGTCTACACTCTCAGAATAGAGATCAGAATAGAAACAGAGCTATGGGTGGAACTGATCTACACTATCAGAATAGAGATCAGAATAGAAACAGAGCTATGGGAGGAACTGATCTACACTCAGAATAGAGATCAGAATAGAAACAGAGCTATGGGAGGAACTGATCTACACTCTCAGAATAGAGATCAGAATAGAAACAGAGCTATGGGAGGAACTGATCTATGGGGAGGAACACTCTCAGAATAGAGATCAGAATAGGGAATAAAACAGAGCTATGGGAGGAACTGGTCTACACTATCAGAATAGAGATCAGAATAGAAACAGAGCTATGGGAGGAACTGATCTACACTCTCAGAATAGAGATCAGAATAGAAACAGAGCTATGGGAGGAACTGGTCTACACTATCAGAATAGAGATCAGAATAGAAATAGAAACAGATGGGAGGAACTGATCTACACTCTCAGAATAGAGATCAGAATAGAAACAGAGCTATGGGAGGAACTGGTCTACACTATCAGAATAGAGATCAGAATAGAAACAGAGCTATGGGAGGAACTGGTCTACACTATCAGAATAGAGATCAGAATAGAAACAGAGCTATGGGAGGAACTGATCTACACTATCAGAATAGAGATCTGAATAGAAACAGAGCTATGGGAGGAACTGGTCTACACTATCAGAATAGAGAGACAGAATAGAAACAGAGCTATGGGAGGAACTGATCTACACTCTCAGAATAGAGATCAGAATAGAAACAGAGCTATGGGAGGAACTGGTCTACACTATCAGAATAGAGATCAGAATAGAAACAGAGCTATGGGAGGAACTGATCTACACTATCAGAATAGAGATCAGAATAGAAACAGAGCTATGGGAGGAACTGGTCTACACTATCAGAATAGAGATCAGAATAGAAATAGAGCTATGGGAGGAATCAGAATAGAAACAGAGCTATGGGAGGAACTGATCTACACTCTCAGAATAGAGATCAGAATAGAAATAGAGCTATGGGAGGAACTGGTCTACACTCTCAGAATAGAGATCAGAATAGAAACAGAGCTATGGGAGGAACTGATCTACACTCTCAGAATAGAGATCAGAATAGAAACAGAGCTATGGGAGGAACTGGTCTACACTCTCAGAATAGAGATCAGAATAGAAATAGAGCTATGGGAGGAACTGGTCTACACTATCAGAATAGAGAATAGAATATGAAACAGAGCTATGGGAGGAAACTGATCTACACTCCTCTATCAGAATAGAGATCAGAATAGAAACAGAGCTATGGGAGGAACTGGTCTACACTATCAGAATAGAGATCAGAATAGAAACAGAGCTATGGGAGGAACTGATCTACACTCTCAGAATAGAGATCAGAATAGAAACAGAGCTATGGGAGGAACTGGTCTACACTATCAGAATAGAGATCAGAATAGAAATAGAGCTATGGGAGGAACTGGTCTACACTATCAGAATAGAGATCAGAATAGAAACAGAGCTATGGGAGGAACTGGTCTACACTATCAGAATAGAGATCAGAATAGAAATAGAGCTATGGGAGAACTGGTCTACACTATCAGAATAGAGATCAGAATAGAAATAGAGCTATGGGAGGAACTGATCTACACTCTCAGAATAGAGATCAGAATAGAAAACTGAGCTATGGGGAGGAACTGGTCTACACTCTCAGAATAGAGATCAGAATAGAAACAGAGCTATGGGAGGAACTGATCTACACTCTCAGAATAGAGATCAGAATAGAAACAGAGCTATGGGAGGAACTGGTCTACACTCTCAGAATAGAGATCAGAATAGAAACAGAGCTATGGGAGGAACTGGTCTACACTATCAGAATAGAGATCAGAATAGAAACAGAGCTATGGGAGGAACTGATCTACACTATCAGAATAGAGATCAGAATAGAAACAGAGCTATGGGAGGAACTGGTCTACACTATCAGAATAGAGATCAGAATAGAAACAGAGCTATGGGAGGAACTGATCTACACTCTCAGAATAGAGATCAGAATAGAAACAGAGCTATGGGAGGAACTGGTCTACACTCTCAGAATAGAGATCAGAATAGAAACAGAGCTATGGGAGGAACTGGTCTACACTATCAGAATAGAGATCAGAATAGAAATAGAGCTATGGGAGGAACTGATCTACACTCTCAGAATAGAGATCAGAATAGAAATAGAGCTATGGGAGGAACTGGTCTACACTATCAGAATAGAGATCAGAATAGAAACAGAGCTATGGGAGGAACTGATCTACACTCTCAGAATAGAGATCAGAATAGAAACAGAGCTATGGGAGGAACTGGTCTACACTATCAGAATAGAGATCAGAATAGAAACAGAGCTATGGGGAGGAACTGATCTACACTCTCAGAATAGAGATCAGAATAGAAACAGGGCTATGGGAGGAACTGGTCTACACTATCAGAATAGAGATCAGAATAGAAACAGAGCTATGGGAGAAACTGATCTACACTATCAGAATAGAGATCAGAATAGAAACAGAGCTATGGGAGGAACTGGTCTACACTATCAGAATAGAGATCAGAATAGAAATAGAGCTATGGGAGGAACTGATCTACACTCTCAGAATAGAGATCAGAATAGAAATAGAGCTATGGGAGGAACTGGTCTACACTCTCAGAATAGAGATCAGAATAGAAACAGAGCTATGGGAGGAACTGGTCTACACTATCAGAATAGAGATCAGAATAGAAACAGAGCTATGGGAGGAACTGATCTACACTATCAGAATAGAGATCAGAATAGAAACAGAGCTATGGGAGGAACTGGTCTACACTATCAGAATAGAGATGGGAGAACTGATCAGAATAGAAACAGAGCTATGGGAGGAACTGATCTACACTCTCAGAATAGAGATCAGAATAGAAACAGAGCTATGGGAGGAACTGGTCTACACTATCAGAATAGAGATCAGAATAGAAACAGAGCAGAATAAACAGAGCTATGGGAGGAACTGATCTACACTATCAGAATAGAGATCAGAATAGAAATAGAGCAGAGCTATGGGAGGAAACTGGTCTACACTATCAGAATAGAGATCAGAATAGAAATAGAGCTATGGGAGGAACTGATCTACACTCTCAGAATAGAGATCAGAATAGAAATAGAGCTATGGGAGGAACTGGTCTACACTCTCAGAATAGAGATCAGAATAGAAACAGAGCTATGGGAGGAACTGGTCTACACACTCAGAATAGAGATCAGAATAGAAACAGAGCTATGGGAGGAACTGATCTACACTCTCAGAATAGAGATCAGAATAGAAACAGAGCTATGGGAGGAACTGGTCTACACTATCAGAATAGAGATCAGAATAGAAACAGAGCTATGGGAGGAACTGATCTACACTCTCAGAATAGAGATCAGAATAGAAATAGAGCTATGGGAGGAACTGGTCTACACTCTCAGAATAGAGATCAGAATAGAAACAGAGCTATGGGAGGAACTGATCTACACTCTCAGAATAGAGATCAGAATAGAAACAGAGCTATGGGAGGAACTGGTCTACACTATCAGAATAGAGATCAGAATAGAAACAGAGCTATGGGAGGAACTGGTCTACACTATCAGAATAGAGATCAGAATAGAAACAGAGCTATGGGAAGAACTGATCTACACTATCAGAATAGAGATCAGAATAGAAACAGAGCTATGGGAGGAACTGATCTACACTCTCAGAATAGAGATCAGAATAGAAACAGAGCTATGGGAGGAACTGATCTACACTCTCAGAATAGAGATCAGAATAGAAACAGAGCTATGGGAGGAACTGATCTACACTCTCAGAATAGAGATCAGAATAGAAACAGAGCTATGGGAGGAACTGATCTACACACAGAATATCAGAATAGAAACAGAGCTATGTCTAGAACTGGAAACAGAGCTCAGAATAGGGAGGAACTGATCTACACTCTCAGAATAGAGATCAGAATAGAAACAGAGCTATGGGAGGAACTGGTGGGAGGAACTGGATCTACACTCTCAGAATAGAGATCAGAATAGAAACAGAGCTATGGGAGGAACTGGTCTACACTATCAGAATAGAGATCAGAATAGAAACAGAATGGGAGGAACTGGTCTACACTATCAGAATAGAGATCAGAATAGAAACAGAGCTATGGGAGGAACTGGTCTACACTCTCAGAATAGAGATCAGAATAGAGAGAGCTATGGGAGGAACAGAATAGAAACAGAATAGAGAACAGAGAGCTATGGGAGGAACTGATCTACACTATCAGAATAGAGATCAGAATAGAAACAGAGCTATGGGAGGAACTGATCTAGAGATCACACAGAGCTATATCAGAATAGAGATCAGAATAGAAACAGAGCTATGGGAGGAACTGATCTACACTACAGAATATCAGAATAGAAACAGAGAATCTACAGAGATCAGAATAGAAACAGAGCAGTATAGAAACAGGGAGGAACTGATCTACACTATCAGAATAGAGATCAGAATAGAAACAGAGCTATGGAGAGAACTGATCTACACTCTCAGAATAGAGATCAGAATAGAAACAGAGCTATGGGAGGAACTGACACTCTAGAGATCAGAATACAGAGCTATGGGAGGAACTGATCTACACTATCAGAATAGAGATCAGAATAGAAACAGAGCTATGGGGAGGAACACACTATCAGAATAGAGATCAGAATAGAAACACAGCTATGGGGAGGAACTGGTCTACACTATCAGAATAGAGATAAGAATAGAAACAGAGCTATGGGAGGAACTGATCTACACTCTCAGAATAGAGATCAAAATAGAAACAGAGCTATGGGAGGAACTGATCTACACACTATCAGAATAGAGATCAGAATAGAAACAGAGCTATGGGAGGAACTGGTCTACACTATCAGAATAGAGATCAGAATAGAAACAGAGCTATGGGAGGAACTGATCTACACTATCAGAATAGAGATCAGAATAGAAACAGAGCTATGGGAGGAACTGATCTACACTATCAGAATAGAGATCAGAATAGAAACAGAGCTATGGGAGGAACTGATCTACACTATCAGAATAGAGATCAGAATAGAAACAGAGCTCTGGGAAGACTACACTATCAGAATAGAGATCAGAATAGAAACAGAGCTATGGGAGGAACTGATCTACACTCTCAGAATAGAGATCAGAATAGAAACAGAGCTATGGGGAGGAACTGATCTACACTATCAGAATAGAGATCAGAATAGAAACAGAGCTATGGGAGGAACTGATCTACACTATCAGAATAGAGATCAGAATAGAAACAGAGCTATGGGAGGAACTGATCTACACTATCAGAATAGAGATCAGAATAGAAACAGAATAGAGCTATGGAGCTATGGAGGAACTGATCTACACTCTCAGAATAGAGATCAGAATAGAAACAGAGCTATGGGAGGAACTGATCTACACTCTCAGAATAGAGATCAGAATAGAAACAGAGCTATGGGAGGAACTGATCTACACTCTCAGAATAGAGATCAGAATAGAAACAGAGCTATGGGAGGAACTGATCTACACTATCAGAATAGAGATCAGAATAGAAACAGAGCTATGGGAGGAACTGATCTACACTCTCAGAATAGAGATCAGAATAGAAACAGGGCTATGTGAGGAACTTATATACACTCTATCAGAATAGAGTTCAGAATAGAAACAGAGCTATGGGAGGAACTGATCTACACTATCAGAATAGTGATCAGAATAGAAACGTAGGAAGGAACTGATCCACACACTTATAACCTTCCAAAGAGAACAAGAGGAAATGAGAATGACTTAACAAGAGAATTGGTCAGAGAAACTTCATACATTATATCTATATTGGTAAGCTACATAGACATAAAATGAGACAAAGCTTCTACCTGACCAGAAATAGTTTATGACACAATTACAGATATTGTTAGATACCAGGAAGGTGGAATATTCTTCGTAGATTCACCTGGTGGAACAGGAAAAACATTTGTTACCACCTTATTACGGGCCAAGGTAAGAAGTCAAAAACGTATTGCGCTTACAGTTGCTTTATAAGGGATTTCTGCTATATTATTACCTGGGGGTAGGAAAGCTCATTCAACATTCAAGATTACCCTGGTCCTAAACAGGAATGAAAATCCTACGTGCGATATACCAAATAATTCTGGAATTGCACAAGTTATCAAAAAGTGTTACTTAATTGTTTGGGATGAATGCACTATGAACCATAAGATAGCTTTTGAAGCTTTGGATAGAACACTAAGGGACATTAGGAAAAATGATTCTCCCTGGTGACTTTAGACAAATCCTCCCTGTCATTCCAAATGGTACTAAAACTGATGAAATTCTAGCTTCATTGAAATCATCTGTTATGGAAACATGTAAAGATTTTAAAATTGACAACTAATATGAGATCATACCTGTATGGAGATCAAATCAATTTGCTGAAAACTTGCTAACTTTGAGTGAAGGAAGAGTCTCAATTGACAGTGAAGGTTTCATTGATCCATCACCCACATGTACTTTAGTATATCAACTTTGGAGTTAATTACCAATGTCTTTCCAAATATCAATGCTCATTATCAAAATGTTAAATGGTTGTTTGAGGGAACCAGTCTAGCACCAAAAATATACCACAAACAATTCAATTTCGAACTTTTTAAAATTATCCCTGGAAACTACGATGCCTATAAATCAATTGATAGTTATTAACCAGTTAGATGCAATCAATTATCCAAGAAATTTCTTAATTCTCTTGAGTTACCTGAGTTACCACCACATAGACAAAATCTGAAAATTAGCTCACCAATAATGTTACTACGAAATCTTGATCCTCAAAAACTCTGGATCGACACAAGACTTATAGTGAAAAGAATGCTGCTCATTTTATTGAAGCAGCAATTCTTTCTGCTTGTGGGAGAGGAAAAGTTGTCTATACACCAAGAATTCCCTTGATCCCTACAGATGTTCCGTTTGATTTTAAGAGAATGCAATTGCTAGTCAAACTTTGCAATGTCAATAAACAAATCACAAGGTCAAACATCCCTGTTTTTCATATAGTCAACTTTATGTTGGATGCTACAGAAATGAAGCAAAAGAAATCTTTACATTTATACACCTACTCAAAAAAAACTAAGAATATTGCATACAGAGAAACATCTTTTGTAAAAGTCTAATACATAAAATATGCTATGTTATTTTCATTTCTATGTTATCCTAGATGTTTGTTAATTTTTATGAGATAAATTCATATTCTTAGGTGTATATTATTAAAAAGCTAAGTTAGAAATCATTTCAATAATTTTGTCCCGGGCAACGCTGGGTACTCCAATAGAATACTTGTGGTCTATCATTACAAGCGAATGCCGAAGTCTTGATTTCTTACCCGGTGTAAGCGTGTACTTCAGCTAGTGTGATGCAATCGACAGGCCATCACGTTGGGAATAGTGTGAAATGATGCCGGAGCTGATTTTTATCAAGGTTCCCACCTAAGCCCTTCCATGTCGCCCGAGCCTGATAGCCCATTTCTAATTTGGCCTCGTTTCCTGTTTAAATATGCCCTTTTCTTATCGGTGTCCATCTTTATAGAAAAGTCGAACCTTAGTGAAAACACATACAACTTTAACGAAATTATCAAGCTACAAGTCCTCTGCTCAAATATAAGAAATTGATAACGGCGTATCAAGAGATTTACCCATGTGTTATCTACGTATTAAAAATTAGTTGCAAGAAATTTTTTTTACAAAAATGATTCAGTAAACATCTGTGTTCGACAACTGGGAGTTGGATATTTAATCAAGGCGACTGCGGATTTTAGAAGAACGTGTTATTATAGAAGTAATAAAAGATCGAATGGGGTGCTGATAATGGTAATGATAGCAACAGATTTTCCCTGTAAGGAAACATTCGGCACTCATTGATCAGACAATGCACGAGTGGTCAAACCTCGGCTCGCGACCTCTTTAAACTTTAATATGTGTCCCATGGAAATATGTTGGCTGAACTCCTTTTCTTATCGCAGTTAATATAGTGATTTTCCAAGCGTAGCTCGGATGTGGCACAAGGCCGAAAGTAAGAGGCACCCAGTGAGGATCGAACTCACTATTCAGTCGTAATAGTCAAACGAGACAAGCTTGCTAACCATTACACCACCTCGAGTTGCGCTCGGGTGATTTTCCAAGCGGAACTCAGATGTGGCACAAGGCCGAAAGTATGGGGTACCCAGTGAGGATCGAACTCACTACTCAGTCGTAATAGTTCTAGCGAGACAAGCTTGCTAACCATTACATCACCTCGAGGTGCCCTTATCGCAGTTAATATAAAAAGTAAGAGATAACCATATATATTTTTATATGTCAAGAACAATATTGGGGGTGTGGAGTTTTTTTCTTATCCACCGTAACGAGACTGGCCACAATTTTGACATAAAAATGCTAATCTGATCAAAGAAGAAAAACTCAATTCAGTACAACGTAAATGTCTAGAGTGTTCCTTGATCACATGGTCATCTACAGTAAATTTGCGTCCTGCCTCTTACAATCATTTCACCATTCCTGACAGAATTTCTATAATCACAGTGTGGGATATCTACTAACAAAAGTGATGGAAAGAAAAAGAAAAAGACTCTAAATGAATTCGGCTATATATATATATAAAAAAAAAATGCTGTAAAATAAAAAAAAGTCTAAAAATTCTAAAATCCCCAGCGTCGCTCGTTCGTACGCATATGTAGTCGTACCAACATAACAAATTTAATCCGACGAAATACTGAAGGACGAAACGCGTCACAAGTAAACTTTTCCCACTTTGACATTGTTGTAGAGTGAACGAAAATTTTTCTTCCTCCGTATGAATCCAAATACGTTCGTCGCCAACTGTTGTATATGGCGAACGAATTTTTTTTTTTTTTTCCTCCGTATGAGTTTCGAATCCTGGCCGGCAAAGTTGTTATAGAGTAGTTTCACAGTGGAGGCTTGTATTTCACTAAGTCGGTCCTAAAAAGGTTCGACGTAAAAAAACGTTAGGAACTTGTTATAATAGTTAATGACGCAGCAATCTAGTTCTGGTGGTTGATACTTTAATGTCCGACATCGACTGACTCACCAACTCACTGGGCCCCCTGGCGACTGCTACTACTACTACTTATTATATGTGGGAGAGTTTATTAACTATAGAAAAGGTGTGTTCCAATATAACATATATTTAAAAAGTAAAATAAAAGTCTCAAGCTTTATTGCTATTTGCTGTGTATGAATTAAGACTTCATTGGATTAAAACGTAAGTTTAATGTTAGTATGGTTAGTAAAAATATTTAAGAATGTAAATCCTAATTTTAATACTAGATCTGAGTGAGGCATTGTTCTTTAGTGTTGAGCGAAGGAAGAAAGATTAAAGAAATTTCCGGGTCAGCAAGGGTTACAGAGGAATGTGAGATAACTGAGGTCATGGGGTAAGGGAAGTAAGGGGACCGCATTCACGTCATATATAATTTTATGTTACTTAAATGCAAATTCCCGTAGTTCATTATCGTATTAAATACGCTCAGTATAGTTAAAACAATCATCAGTCAACTTTTTGAAAACGTTTTGTATATATATGTATGTGTGTATATATTTAT
The DNA here is from genome assembly GCA_903632075.3 of Acanthosepion pharaonis. Lineage (NCBI taxonomy): Eukaryota > Metazoa > Mollusca > Cephalopoda > Sepiida > Sepiidae > Acanthosepion > Acanthosepion pharaonis. The sequence continues at coordinate 2,026,661 of CAHIKZ030000535.1, read as the reverse complement.
ATATGTGTGTGTGTGTGTACTTTGTGATTACTGAAGCCAATACAAATTAACAGTTTAAAAAAACTGCATACATGAATAAATATTATTATGTACATGCATTTCTTAATATTTATATAATTTTTTTTAACAAATATGTGTATGTAACAAAAAACGTATGTGTAAATGTTGTTAATGTCTTGCAGCTCTTAACCATCTGAATTCAGTCGAATGTGGTTCTTTCATTAAGTAGATTTGGCCACCCCAGAAATTGAGTTTCTGTCGATTGAAATATTAAAATCTCTTTCTCTTAAAACATATTTTTTTTTGTTTAGGAAAACCCGTTTTCCGTTTTGGAAAGGTTTAGTGTAAGTCCTAATTCTGAGAACATATTTTTTTCTTTTTCTTTTTTTAATCAATTCCCCCACCCCAAGCAAGGCGTTAATACAAGTGTCTACTGAGAATGAAAGACAACGAAAAAAAACTTTGGAAGGAATGGTGAACCCAGTCCAAACCAGGAAAAAAAAAAAAAAAGGGTTAAACTTCTACACCTGTTCAAAAGACCGGAGAGGAGTGTGAACCGGGCGATAGGTGAACCTATCTTTCCTATTGAGATAACAAGATAATGAGTAAAATTTCAGAGTTTAGGCGCAGACATCAGGAGATCAGAGTTGAAGTAGTCTTTACAAGCAACCAGAAACTCAGTCCTAAACTGAAAACAATGGATAAACTTCTACCCCGGTTCAAAAGGCCGGGTAGGTGTGTGAACCGGTCGATAGGCGATCCTATCTACTCCTATTGAAAGAAAAATATTAAGTAAAATTTCAGAGTTTAGGCGCAAACATTAAAAGTAAAGATTCTAAATAAACTTTAGATGGAACCGGAAAACCAATCCTAAACACGAAACAGGCAATAAATCTCTACTCCTGTTCAAGAGGCCGGGGAGAAGTGTGAACCGGATGATAGACAAATATTGATAGATTACGACAAATTGACGCCATTATAGCTTACTGTTAATCTTGGTTGATTTACTACAATACAATGAAGGTTAAACGTAACTTGCCGCTGGGATACGCGCTGTCACGTGACCAACGATGTTATGGGGGAAGTTAGGAGAAGGGGTACATATATTAAACGACCCACAACTGTCAACGAACGCAGTTTTGACAAAACTGATGAATTACCACCAGAGCATCTTTTCGCTGAACATTGAGATACGGTTATATTTAGTATCATACTTATTATAAAACCCAGGTTATGTGTGTGTGTATGTGTGTGTGTGTGTCTGTACGTTTATATATTGGATCGGATTTCCTACATTTTTCAACCGATTTCAACAAAACTTCACAGGACTACGTAAAATTACAAAAATTGGAAAAACACAATTGTTTTTGCACGAAATCAATTTGAAAACACGATTAAGAGGCATCACGAGAATGAAAGGGGGACAACTCATATCGAGTTATACTTATTATAAAACCCAGGTTGTGTGTGTGTGTGTGTGTGTGTGTGTGTGTGTGTGTGTGTGTGTGTGTGTGTTCGTTTATATATGGGATCGGATTTCCTACATTTTTCAACCGATTTCAACAAAACTTCACTTTTTTTTGGCAGGTAGTGTTTCTTATTGTCTTGCACACATTTTTCTTTATTTTTACATTCAGAATGCTTTAAAAATTCCATTTACAAGACAATTGTTTATAATAAAATTTTATTCAATCAATAGACTCATAACGATTGAAAACAATGTTTTTGTTTGAGTTTGGGTTTCAAAAAAAAAATAATTAAGACATGCGTGTCCATCAACCTTAAACAATAATCTTTGTCAATTTTATTTTTCAGTCTTTATGATGGTCGATACTTGATCTATCTCTTACTGTTACATCCCCGGGCAACGCCGTGCTCTACTGCTAGTAAGAGAGAAGGCCAAATTTCGTAGAAGAGATAAGGCCAAATTTAGTATAGGAGATAAAACCAAATTTAATATAGGAGATAAGGCCTAATTTAGTATAGGAAATAAAGAAATTAAACATAGAATAAGCTGCGCTCGGAGTATAAAGCCAAAACATTAACCTAAAAACTCAAGTCATGTTTTTAAATAGCCTCGTCAGATCGAATAATTTCATATGGATGCCCTACATGGACCCAAACTCGTTCGGAAACATCTAAACTGTCTATTATATACAATCGCTTTTTCTAACCAATGGCTAAAAATGGCTTCGAGTCAGTGAAGTGTGTAAGCCTCGGTGTAGGCCATCCTTCCTTGAACCTCGTGGAATGGCGCTACAGAATCACAAACAAAAAAATGGATTAAATAACAGAAACCACATCACTTGAGGACTTTCAACAATGGCGACAACTAAATTGGGTAACGCATGTAAAAATGAATAATGACATAATCAACATCCTGATATTCCATGCTACCCCAAGCAAAAGGTTAAGAGGAAAACCTCCATCTCTACTGGAAAGCGCGATAACAGCATAACCTATTTTCATGAAAAATTATTAAAAAAAAAAAAGAGTGTATAAATTTCAACCTAAAACAGCACTGGCTTCTCGGTCAGTAAATGCCGAATGTTTCCTTATAAGGAAACGGTTAATATTACCATTACCATTAACAGTTGCTAGCTTCTCATTAATCTATCGCTATTACAATGGCGAATATTCAAACGAGTTACATTCCTTAGACGCAAGTGCTCAGGCCTTCATGGCTGGGATCCGATATGCCATGTTTCTGGTAGCAAATCATTCCCATTCATTTCGTATTTCTTTTGTAAAGACGAAGTTCCACTAAGACAGCTTCTTCCCCAAAACGGGTACTTTGTGGAACAGACTCCGAGGAGGATGATTCCCTGATAGCTACAATTTTAACCTCCTCAAGTTTAGAGCCAGCCGATATCTATCTTACTTCTTTCTGCCTCCTTCCATTGCAACGATCTTATTATGTAACTCTCTACCTTGAGAGACCTTTGCGCCTTATATTAGATGAACTCAAGTAAAAAAAAATTACTGCATTTATTTTCGATGGGATTTGCTGTCTCATCTTTTTTTCTCGAAAAATTCGTTATCTTATTAGCTATCGTTTATTATCTATGGTGAATCTTAAAGCGTAGATTAGATGTGGCACAAGGCCGAGAGTATAGAGCACTCAGTGAGGATTGAAATCACGACTCAGTCGTAATAGATCTAGCGAGACAAGCTTGCTAACCGTTTCGCCACGTCGAGGTTTCCTGCGATTTACTGAGCGTAGATTAGATGTGGCACAAGGCCGACAGTATAGAGCACTCAGTGAGGATTGAAATCACGACTCAGTCGTAATAGATCTAGCGAGACAAGCTCGCTTTCGTTTCGCCACGTCGAGGTTTCCTGCGATTTACTGAGAGATTAGAAGTGAACAAGGCCGACAGTATAGAGCACTCAGTGAGGATTGAAATCACGACTCAGTCGTAATAGATCTAGCGAGACAAGCTTGCTAAACGTTTCGTCACGTCGAGGTTTCCTGCGATTTACTGAGCGTAGATTAGATGTGGCACAAGGCCGACAGTATAGAGCACTCAGTGAATAGATTGAAATCAGGTTTTCCTGACTGAGCGTAGTCGTAATAGATCTAGCGAGACAAGACAAGCTTGCTAACCGTTTCGCCACGTCGAGGTTTCCTGCGATTTTCTAAACGCAGATCAGATGCGGCACAAGGCCAAAAGCATGGGGCACCTAGTGAGGATCGAAATCACTATTTAGTCGTAAATTAATCTAGCGAGACAAGCTTGCTAGCCATTACATCAAGACTAAGTGCCCAAAATATATTTTCTAAGTGTAGGTTAGACATGGCACAAGGCCGAATGTATGGGGCACCCAGGAAGGGTCGAACTCACTATTCAGTTGTAAATTAATCTAGTGAGACAAGCTTAGTAACCATTACATCAAATCTAAGTGCAATATCTTGTATTATCTCTGTACGTAATGATGGCTAAGTATCAACTTTCTGATCATTTGGGTGTTTATTCATTTTTTTTTTCGTATGTTCGGCACATCTTTGTTCATGCATACGTTGCAGTAATTAGCTTTATATGTTGAGAAATCTATCCTCTGAACAATTCTTTATTCATTTCAATGATCGCCAGAGGCATTAGAAAATGATCCGATGAACAAAAAGACTTCTTTTTTAAACTGAAGAAAATAATAACATCAAAAAAAAAAAGAAAATATTTTTATGAATATTTTTCGAATTAAATTTGAAAAAAAAAAGGCGAGGAAAAAAAAAATAAAGTAACCAATAATCGTGCAGATATAATTGCATCTTGTGCGCTTTTTTTTTTCTTTTTGTCGCTAAACAAATGAAACTCAATGAACATGCAATTAAATTCATAGACGGTAGAATTTGAAAAAAAAATGTAGAGCTGCCGACTTAATTATCAATGCACCGGGAGGGAAAAGAATTCGGCAAAATTTGCTTCAGACAATCAATTCAACTGGATCTATAGAAAGAAGACATCAGCAGAATTTGAGAATGCTTCGTCAACATCATTCTTATATCGTTATCCCTTCCTGTTTTTTATTTTATTTATTCCATTCTTCTTTTGACATCTTTAGTTTGCTTTCTTTCTTTCTTTCTTTTTCTTCTTCTTCTTCTTCTTCTTCTTCTTTTTATTATTATTATTAGTAGTAGTAGTACTATTATTATTATTTTCATTATTATTATTATTATTATTATTTCTGCTATGGACACACTACCTACCAAGTCTGCGGAAAGACCTAAGGCAGGTCGTGGTGTGTTGTTATATTTTATTTCATGTTAATTTTTTTTTTTTTTTTTTTTATCTCCGATGAAGTTGCTAGCGTTACATAGACAAAGTTCTCCTTAGTGTGTGTGCTGTACTTAATAAGACAATTTTCTGTATGTCTCTTAAGCTGGGGTTTTCAGGGATTCTTTCAATGTGTTGTTTTGTTCCATTTTTTATAATTCCAAGTGCACCTATTACCACTGGTATTATTCTTGTTTTCAATTTCACATTTTTTCTATTTCAATTTCCAGGTCTTTTGTATTTTGATAGTTTTTCAAATTCCTTGGTTGCTATGTTACAATCCGCTGGACAAGCCATATCAATTAGTAGGCAAGTTTTTTTTCTTTCTGGTTTTTTTTGACAATAATGTCCGGCCTATTTGCTTCAATTTTTCTGTCTGTGTGGATGGTATAATCCCATAGAATGGTGACATCTTCTATTTCTGTAACCGGCGCTGGCCGATGTTCATACCAGTGTTTGCTTACACATTTTCCAAAGTGTTTGCACATTGTCCAGTGTAAGTATTGCCCCACTCTATCGTGACGATTTTTTATATTCATTTGGGGCAAGTATAGAACATCCTGAGATTAGATGGTCTATTGTTTCTTGGTATTTGTCACAGAACCTGCATTTTGGATCCACATTATTATGTATGATATTTGCCTGAAAATTCCTAGTGAAAAGACTCTGGTCTTGCGCTGCAAGAATAAAACCTTCAGTTTCAGACTTTAATCCAGATGCTCGTAACCATCGATGAGTATTAACTTTATCAACATTGGGTTTATTTGCACGTTCTGGATATTGGCCATGCAGAGGTTTGTCTTGCCAGCGTTGTTTCATCTGTTCAAGGGCTTTATCCTTGGCTTTCTTTTTCATATCTTTTGCTGCAATAGTTGGTTCTTGGCTTCTGTTTTGATTTACTACAGAATCTACTAAATGTAAATGTTGTTTGTATTTACTGCCTTCTTTTATTATTGAATATTTTTTCTTTCTGTTTTCATGTTGTTTCACTAATTTTATCATCCAGTCATTTGTTGTTTCCATGTAAGTTAGTAAGCCAATAGTTGTTGTCTTGTATGACAATTCTAGCTGATTATTATTATTATTATTATTATTATTATTATTATTATTATCATCATCATCTTAGGAAGTAAGCTCCCCATCAATACTGGAAAGAGCAATAACAGCTACTGGATTTTTTTTTCCTGAAGAATTGTTTTAAGAGAAAGATTTTATAAATTTCAACCGATAGCAGCACCTACAACCCAGTCAGTGAATGACGAATGTTTCCTTATAAGGAAGTGGCTAATATTACCATTACCAGTAGTAGTAGTAATATGTTAGGAAGGAAATCCCGAATAATACTGAAAAGTGCGTTAATAGCTACTGGTCTTCATCAACCAATTTCCCTAAAAGTTGTTGTTAGGTTAAGAAGGAATCACACACCAATACTCGCAAGAGCGATAACAGCTACTGGACTTGAAAAAATTATTTCCTGAAAGATTGGTTTAAGAGAAAAAAATGTATAAATTTCAACCAATAAAATTGGCTTCTCAATTCGAAATGCTCCCCTATAAGGGAACAGCTAATATTATCATTACCATTATTATTATTAGTAGTAGTAGTAGTAATTCCTTGAGTGATCATCTTAGTAGTGGAAAGGGTACCTGGTAGCTTGCTATAAAATGAAGTGGCAGCAAATCTCCTCAATCCTCCAGTCTTCTCACTATTCTTTTAGTAATGCTGTCGTCTGGATGCTCCTGACATTTTTCACGTCTTGCATTTCCTCCACCGATGTTCTTCCAGCCATATTCCTCCACTCTCCGGCATAATGTAGATTGTGTCGGGATAGAGTTATGACGGTAGCTTTGTGGAGATGAGATACGAACACTGTGCAGATCGACGTGGTGAGACGAGGTCTGCGTGCAGAAGGGGATTAGACTAGACGAAAAAATGTTTGGCGATAAAGACAAGATGAAGACCGCGTGAAAATAGAGATGAGATGCGCTTGGGGATGGAGATGAGATGCGGTTGGGGATGGAGATGAGATGAGATGAGATGAGGTCGGTACGGAGATAGAGTTGGCGTGTAGACATTACGTCGATTGAGATGAGATGGAGACATTGTGAAGATAGAGTTAGACGGTCACTGTGTGTTTGCGAAGATAGAGATGAGACGGAGATACGATATAGAGATGAGATGACGGGTGTGTGGAGAGAAAGATTAAGCAGTGATAGAGGTGAGATTGATTTTTGGGTTTGGTTTGGTTTGTTTTACGGCATATCAACCTATTTTTCCCTTTAGTTGTTGGTCTATACTCATTTCGTTCTGGGTCCCGACCAGAGACCTAAGGTCAGAAAGGGCATTATGACATTTTCTACTGAGCAGAAAAAATAAATCGTACATATTTTATATAGATAAAGCCTTTCGTAAGATATGGGCTGTACTTGTGAGTAGAATTTTTTTGTATTTCTTTAAGGCATAGGGTACCAGGGATTCCTTCAATGAGTCTATTATTTGGTTTGTTTTACGGCATATCAACACCTCAATGGGTTATTTAATGCCGACAAGATTTTTATTACTAGTAATATTTTTTGAAAAAAAATATTGCTGGTAATATATTTTTTCCAAAAATGTATTGCTGGTAATATTTTTTTTTACCAAAAATATTTCTTTTTTCAAAAATGGCTGGTAACATTTTTTTTCCAAAAATGTATTGCGGGTAATAATTTTTTCTTCAAAAAAGAAATAAAGAATAATTTTTTACAAAAATGTATTGCTGGTGCTAAAACCTATCTTTACACCTTCATAATGTTTTGACCCCATTTTGGGGTTAACTATTTGTCCATAGCTTGGACCCTAACAGATACTACCACCCCGAGTCAGGGTGGACTCGGGAACATCAGTAATTAAAAGGTGGTTCCACGCTCCTGGAAACCTCCAGATAAGAGGCCTTGCTGTTGGATGTAGTTTATCGTCTTACCCAGGACACAGATGTAGTTTATCGTCTTACCTAGGACGGTGTGTGGGGGGGGAGATTGTGTGGTATCTGAAATGGGGATTGTGTAATGACAATATCAGAGAGAGAAATAGAAATGAAGAAAGATGTGCACTTATATTTTATAGATCACTCAAAATTATTTGGCGGCTAGGTACGAGACACGGATTTATTTGAACTACTAGGAAAACTAGATCTACTTGGAATGGATGGTAGAGCAGTAGTTGCTTGCCGCTCGTATCTGAGTATGCGTTTCTACTGTTGTAGACGCCTGCTCAGACACATTTATGTTTGTTCAACACCCACAGAGTCCATCTGTGGTTTATACCATAACTATGCTAAACGGACCTTTGTTACAGTTCTTTGGAGAGAGGACATTATCTAGCGTGATCAACAGTCTGAACAAGGTCACGATGACTTGTGCCCTCGGTCACGATGACTTGTGCCCTCGTCCTAGTACAACGATCGACGACTCCCAAATAGTTCCATCTACCCACTTTCGCTAACAAGTCTTGGGTCAACCCATGGTTATGACTTTCAGGCACTTTGCGAAAATGCCGCGCTCTGAGATCGCCTCTTCAAGCCGATATCATCTCGAAGTGACCTTTCTGACAAATCGGCCATGGTGAGATTCAAACCCAGGTTTCATGGTCGGGAAGAAGAAGAAGAGGAAGGCGTAAGACAAGAAGAAGAGGGGGAGGAGAGAAGGAGGGGAGGAGGAGAAGAAGAGGGGAAGAAAAGAAGAAGTAGTCTAGGAGAAGGAGGAGGTGGAAGACAAGAAGAAGAGGGGAGGTTGAGAATAAGAGGGGGAGGAAAAGAAGAAGTATAGGAGAAGGGGGAGGCGAAGGACAAGAAGAAGAGGAGGATGGGAGAAGGAGAATAAGAGAGGAAGAGGAAGAAGAAGAAGGGGGAGGCGGAAGGCAAGAAGAAGAGGAGGAGGAGAGAAGGAGGGGAGGAGGAGAAGAAGAGGGGAAGAAAAGAAGAAGTAGTCTAGGAGAAGGAGGAGACGGAAGACAAGAAGAAGAGGGGAGGTTGAGAATAAGAGGGGGGAGAAAAAGAAGAAGTATAGGAGAAGAGGGAGGCGAAGGACAAGAAGAAGAGGAGGATGGGAGAAGGAGAATAAGAGAGGAAGAAGAAGAAGAAGGGGGAGGCGGAAGACAAGAAGAAGAGGAGGAGGAGAGAGAAGGAGGGGGGGGAGAATAAGAGGGAAGAAAAGAAGAAGTAGTCTAGGAGAAGGAGTAGGCGGAAGACAAGAAGAAAAGGGGAGGTTGAGAATAAGAGGGGGAGAAAAAGAAGAAGCATAGGGAGAAGGGGGAGGCGAAGGACAAGAAGAAGAGGAGGAGGAGAGAAGGAGGGGAGGAGGAGAATAAGAGGGGAAGAAAAGAAGTATTAGTCTAGGAGAAGGGGGAGGGGGAAGACAAGAAGAAGAGGGGAGGTTGAAAATAAGAGGGGGAGAAAAAGAAGAAGTATAGGAGAAGGGGGAGGCGAAGGACAAGAAGAAGAGGAGGATGGGAAAAGAAGAAGAAGAAGAAGAAGAAGAAGAAGAAGAAGAAGAAGAAGAAGAAGAAAAAAAAAGAAGAATGATTACGTTAGCTGTTTCTTTTCTATTTTATAGTCACAGAAATCGCAACGAGTTTATTCAGTCATTAACTTTAAAATCAGAAATTCATCAGAAAATTCCCATAGGAAAACCGTGTAATATTCACGTGTGTTGTTAGTTTGTATAATTTCAACTTCCTGTTTAATACTCGTTGGCATTGAGTAAATGTATTTCATTGCATTGCCGTCCGGTTGTCACATTCATCTGCATTTCCACTCAAAGATGCACAGATTAAACAAACAATGATGTCTATGTTTCCATCTCAGCTGTGTCTCGGCTCAGTTATTTGCTTTCTACTTTCACATTCAAAGCCATTACACGTCCACAACTCTTCAAAAGACATAGCTTATAAATAAATAAGCAAATAAATTTATTCTGTTTCTTTATGGCACAAACCAAAATCAATTCAAAATGATGCATCTCATAATCTGCCTGTCCAAAACCGAAAGATAAAGGCTTTGTATTGAATAATGTAAATAAAAATGGTTCTTTCTCTTTCCAAAAGAAACTAGAATCAACTGAAAATGATGCTTGAGTATTATTGTCAAAAGCAGAAGAATAAAGGCTTTGTATTTATTATCATGTCATATTTTATTTTCAAAATGTGACACGGGGGAAGATCTCGGCTGTAGACAATGTAGGCAGTGAAAGAGTTGGATTGTGTTTATTTTTCTTGTCAATAGATGTCGTTCTATAGAAAATCTCGGAAGAATCAGAGATCTCTTTCACCAAAAGATAGAGTAGGGACATTTTTTTTTAAGAGAGAGAGAGAGAGAAGAGCAGTAAGCGAGCTCTCTTGTACTAAACTTTTTACGAAAACACGATTTTGGTTTCAGAAAGTGGGCCTCTAAAAAGATCAGAAAGCTATGGTTAAAAAAAAAAAGAGTACACCGTAAGAAACAGAGTGAGTGGGGAGAGAAAAAGAGGGAGATTTTAGGCAATATAACGAGGGTGAAACATGAAACAAGCTGAACCTAGGGGTGGGGAAAACGTGAAAAGCAAAACCTGGAGAAAAATAAGAAATAGGGGGAGTAGGTGAAGGAAAGGCGTGTAAAAAATTAGAGAATATATCGAATAAGAGTAGAGGTGGGAGGATATACAAGTAAACTTAGTTTAGCCTAGTCTAGCAGAGAGCCCCGAGGAGGGTCAAATTCACGAGCAATGGCGTGCAAGACAAGGCGCCTAACGATTTTTGGATGCGAATCTAAACATAACCGTGGATACCTATCAATCCTCAGAGTGCAAAAAATAATTTTGATTTCTCTTCATTTCCTTTTGCTCAATACAATTTACTAAGTTTTACTTTAATTTGATAATCTATATGTAAAAAAGGATGGAGTAGCGGTCGCATATTGCTCGTATTTTTCTACCATTGTTGCGGTGTCCTCCCTCTTAAGAGCCTATGTTAGATTCTTCCGCCTACTATAAGTTTAGTAGGAGAGAAGGAACAGTGAACAGATTGAGCGCTAGTTCATTCGATACACTCTCACTAGTCTCTTCTGGTGCACTTATTGTTTAATATACGATATATCTGCAAACCTGGTTTTTGTTATTACTTAACCATTTACCTGGTCACAACAACCATCATCTGCTTTATATTGCTTTGTAGGGATGTAACAATAAAGCAACATTAATAAATCGGAAAGATGCTCATTGTTGAGGCGAAGTGTTTAAAAAAAGAGGCAGTTTCTAGAAATTCTAAGCAAAGGCATGTGAATACACTACTAAGAGGTGATCCCATCGGCAATCCAATTTTTTGTATATCGAGAGAGAAATAACATTCGTTTGTAATGAGTCAACAAATAATTATAATTTTTTATCGATAGGGAGAGGTTACTTTTTGATTTGGTCAAGCGCTTACTTCGAAGAATTAAGAATTTCTTAAATAGTTTGTTAATAATGATAACTATATGGGCGCGTGGCCGAGTTGTTATTTGTTGACTGTGGTTAGTTCGAATCTCACCACGGTCGATTTGTCAGGAAGGTCACTTCCTGATGTTATCGGTCTGGAAAGTGCCTGAAAAACATACCACGGACTGACCCAAGCCTTGTGAGCGAAATTTGGTAGACGGAACACTTGGAGGCTTCGATAACTGTGCTAGCACGAAGTCACAAATCATTGTGACTGAGGGTTTGAGTGTTCTGGCCTTGTTCAGATTGTTGATCACGCCAGATAACACGCTCTCTCCCAGAAACGGTAATTAAGGCCTGCTCAGCATAACTGCAGTATAAACCACAGGTTGGCTCTGTGGGTGTTGAACAAACAAAAATGTGCCTGCAATAGAGATCGGCTAACCGCCCTAGTAAACAGGTATCCTCGAATACGAGTGAAATGATAACTATATATCTAAACTGGTTGTGAATTTATCTTTCATACATATATATTGAATGGAGAGGGTGTACATCTCCAAATATGATAATGTTTGGAGGGAAAAAAAGGGGAAGTAATGCGCATACAACTATATACTTATTGCTAGGTTCTTTTTTTCTATCTCATTTTTATTCTTTTCTTTTCCATATCCCTTCCTTCCTGCCTGAATACCTTCCTTCTTTTTTTACCTGCTTATCTTACTACCTGTCTTCTTCCCTGTCTGTCATCCTTCTTTCCTTTCTTCCTGTTTGCCAACCTTTCTACAGTGTGCCTTCCCACGTTTCTTCATTCCTGCCAGCCTTACTTCTTTCCTGTCTGCCATCCTGCCACCCCATTTTTTTCTGCTTGCTTACTGTTAGATTACCGCCTCCTGATTAATAAAATCTCACTGCGGCGAGATTTTGGACTTATCACCCCCACCCCCCAATGATTTACAGGGGGCGCGAGATTCGAAAGACTCAATCTCTTTCTCGACGACTTTTCATAGCGAAAAGACGTATTCTTTTCGCTCCTGCAAAATGTATGCTATGTACGATGCGTAATACACGTTTAGGCGATCATGTATCTTTTGATACATGACTGACGAGGTAGATTTTTTTCCCAGCTGTAGGTTGCGATTTCTTTCTGCGGTAGACCAGTTGCCATCCAAGGCTATAGAACCCGGTCTGTCCTGCTATTTACCCATAGCTGGGGGAAGAAGAAGAGGATTCATACCTTTCCCAAGGGTATTAGCACGTAAGTGAAATGTAATGGATTCGACTAGAATTCGAACTCGGCTCGCCGATTCCTCAATCCGGACCGCTATATATTAATGACATTACCATGTCTAATCAAATACAGACACTTGCTTTGAAATCTTCACATTTGAATTCATTTCTCATCTTTTCTTTTGTAAAATGTCCTGGCAATATATTTGTTAATATTTCTTTGTTCAAACTCTGTTTTATAATTCCTTTGGATTTATAAGAATCCAACAAAATTGTTAGCGGTTCAAATGTACCAGGAAAATATACCTTCACATCAAAAGTGTCTATAACCGCTACACAATCTTCCTTGTTTTCTGTCTTCTTTCCTGCATTTTCCTTTCTGTTTGCCTATCTTACTTCCTGTTTTTAGGCTTGCCTGTCTTCCTGCCTTCTTTCATTGCTTCCTGTCTATCTGCCTGCCAACCATCCTTTCTTCCTGCTTGCCTACCTTCCGTCCTTTCTGCGCATGCTTGTCTTCCCAGACAGGCTGCATTCCTACCTTTTTGTTCTTTCCTGGCTGCTTGCCTGCTATCCTTTCTTCCTGCTTGCCTACCATCCGTCCTTTCTGCGCATGCTTGTCTTCCCAGACAGTCTGCATTCCTACCTTTTTGTTCTTTCCTGGCTGCTTGCCTGCTATCCTTTCTTCCTGCTTGCCTAGCTTCCGTACTTTCTGCGCATGCTTGTCTTCCCCAGACAGTCTGCATTCCTACCTTTTTTTTTCTTTCCTGGCTGCTTGCCTGCTATCCTTTCTTCCTGCTTGCCTACCATCCGTCCTTTCTGCATGCTTGTCTTCCCAGACAGTCTGCATTCCTACCTTTTGTTCATTCCTGGCTGCTTGCCTGCTATCCTTTCTTCCTGCTTGCCTACCTTCCGTCCTTTCTGCATGCTTGTCTTCCCCAGACAGTCTGCATTCCTACCTTTTTGTTCTTTCCTGGCTGCTTGCCTGCTATCCTTTCTTCCTGCTTGCCTACCTTCCGTCCTTTCTGCGCATGCTTGTCTTCCCCAGACAGTCTGCATTCCTACCTTTTTGTTCTTTCCTGGCTGCTTGCCTGCTATCCTTTCTTCCTGCTTGCCTACCTTCCGTCCTTTCTGCATGCTTGTCTTCCCAGACAGTCTGCATTCCTACCTTTTTGTTCTTTCCTGGCTGCTTGCCTGCTATCCTTTCTTCCTGCTTGCCTACCATCCGTCCTTTCTGCATGCTTGTCTTCCCAGACAGTCTGCATTCCTACCTTTTTGTTCATTCCTGGCTGCTTGCCTGCTATCCTTTCTTCCTGCTTGCCTACCTTCCGTCCTTTCTGCATGCTTGTCTTCCCAGACAGTCTGCATTCCTACCTTTTTGTTCTTTCCTGGCTGCTTGCCTGCTATCCTTTCTTCCTGCTTGCCTACCTTCCGTCCTTTCTGCGCATGCTTGTCTTCCCAGACAGTGTGCATTCCTACCTTTTTGTTCTTTCCTGGCTGCTTGCCTGCTATCCTTTCTTCCTGCTTGCCTACCTTCCGTCCTTTCTGCGCATGCTTGTCTTCCCCAGACAGTCTGCATTCCTACCTTTTTTGTTCTTTCCTGGCTGCTTGCCTGCTATCCTTTCTTCTTGCTTGCCTACCTTCCGTCCTTTCTGCATGCTTGTCTTCCCAGACAGTCTGCATTCCTACCTTTTTGTTCTTTCCTGGCTGCTTGCCTGCTATCCTTTCTTCCTGCTTGCCTACCATCCGTCTTTTCTGCGCATGCTTGTCTTCCCAGACAGTCTGCATTCCTACCTTTTTGTTCTTTCCTGGCTGCTTGCTTGCTATCCTTTCTTCCTGCTTGCCTACCTTCCGTCCTTTCTGCATGCTTGTCTTCCCCCAGACAGTCTGCATTCCTACCTTTTGTTATTTCCTGGCTGCTTGCCTGCTATCCTTTCTCTCTGCTTGCCTACCTTCCGTCCTTTCTGCGCATGCTTGTCTTCCCAGACAGTCTGCATTCCTACCTTTTTGTTATTTCCTGGCTGCTTGCCTGCTATCCTTTCACTCTGCTTGCCTACCTTCCGTCCTTTCTGCGCATGCTTGTCTTCCCAGACAGTCTGCATTCCTACCTTTTTGTTCTTTCCTGGCTGCTTGCCTGCCATCCTTTCTTCCTGTCTGTCTGCCATCCAATATTCCTGTTTGCCTACCGTCATTCTTTTCTTTATGTCTACCAAGCTTTCATCATTTCTTTCTTTCTGCCTTCCTTACATTATGCCTTCCTTCTTTCCTTCTTATCTGCTTGCCCTCTTTTTGCAACCCTACCTGTCTACCATTCTTCCTGCTTTCCTTCCTTCCTTTCTACCAGCCTGCCATCCAGCCTTACTTCATTCTTGTCTGCATGCATTCATTCCGGCCTGTTTTTTCTTTCTTTCTATCTATCTATCTATCTATCTATCTATCTATCTTTTATTCCTTTCTGTGTGCGTGCCATACTTTCTTCCTGCTTGTCTAACTTCATTTTTCTTTCTGTCTGCCTGTCTTCCATGATTTCTTTCTTTCTTTCTTTTATTCTGCCTTCCATCTTTCCTTCATTCCTTCGTTCCATTCTTCCTTCTTATCTGCCTGCCTTCTTTCTGGCAACCTACCTTTCTGCCATTCGTCTTGCCTTCCTTTCTACCACCCTACCACTCTTCTATCCTTCCTTTCTTCCTTCCTTTTTACCATCCTTCCTTCCTATCTGCCTGCCTTCTTTCTGCGACACTACATTTCTACCATCCTTCCTTCCTTCATTCATTTCTAACTTCCTTCCTTCTTATTTGCGTACCTTCTTTCTGCCTTCTGACCTTTCTACCATTCTTCCTGTCTTCCTTCCTACCTTCCTTCCTTTTTATCTGCTCGCCTTCCTTCTGTCATCCTATCCTTCTACCATTTTTTCTGCCTTCCTCTCTTCATTTCTACCTTCCTTCCTTCTTATTTGCATGCCTTCTTCCAGTTACCCTACACCCTACCTTTTTACCATTCTTACTGCCTTTCTTTATTTCTTTCTACCATCCTTCCTTTTTATCTGTGTGCCTTCTTTCTGCCACCCTAGCATTCTACCATCGTTCCTTCCTAAATTCCTTCTTTCTTATCTGCGTACCTTCTTTCTACCTTCTTACCTTTCTACCATTCTACCTGCCTTCCTTTCTACCTTCCTTCCTTTTTATCTGCGTGCCTTCCTTCTGCCACCCTACTTTTCCATCATTCTTTCTGCCTACCTATCTTCCTTTCTTCTTGTCTGCCTGACTTCTTTCTACCACCCTACCATTCTTCTATCCTTCATTCCTTCCTTCCTTTCGACCATCCTTCCGCCTGTCTTCTTTCTGCGACACTACCTTTCTACCATTTTTCCTGCCTTCCTCTCTTCATTTCTACCTTCCTTGCTTCTTATTTGCGTGCCTTCTTCCAGTTACCCTACACCCTACCTTTCTACCATTCTTCCTGCTTTCCTTTCTTCCATTCTTCTTGTCTGCCTGCCTTCTTTCTGCCACCCTACCATTCTACCATACTTCCTTCCTAACTTCCTTCTTTCTTATCTGCGTACCTTCTTACATTTCTAAAATTCTACCTGCCTTCTTTTCTTCCTTTCTACCTTCCTTCCTTTTTATCTGCCTGCCTTCTTTCTACCACCCTACCATTCTTCAATCCTTCCTTCCTTCCTTTCTACAACTCTTCTTCCCTATATGCCTGCCTTCTTTCTGCGACACCACCTTTCAAACCATTTTCCTACCTTCCTCTCTTCATTTCTACCTTCCTTCCTTCTTATTTGAGTGCCTTCTTCCAGTTACCCTACACCCTACCTTTCTACCATTCTTCCTGCTTTCCTTTCTTCTTTTCTTCTTGTCTGCCTGATTTCTTTCTGCAACCCTACCATTCTACCATCCTTCCTTCTTAACTTCATTCTTATTTGCGTACCTTCTTTCTGCCTTCTGACCTTTCTACCATTCTTCCTGTCTTCCTTCCTACCTTCCTTCCTTTTTATCTGCTCGCCTTCCTTCTGTCATCCTATCTTTCTACCATTTTTTCTGCCTTCCTCTCTTCCTTCCTACCTTCCTTCCTTTTTATCTGCTCGCCTTCCTTCTGTCATCCTATCTTTCTCCCATTTTTTCTGCCTTCCTCTCTTCATTTCTACCTTCCTTCCTTCTTATTTGCGTGCCTTCTTCCAGTTACCCTACACCCTACCTTTCTACCATTCTTACTGCCTTTCTTTCTTTCTTTCTTTCTTTCTTTCTTTCTACCATCCTTCCTTTTTATCTGCGTGCCTTCTTTCTGCCCCCCTAGCATTCTACCATAGTTCCTTCCTAACTTCCATTCTTCTTGTCTGCCTGCCTTCTTTCTGCCACCCTACCATTCTACCATACTTCCTTCCTAACTTCCTTCTTTCTTATCTGCGTACCTTCTTACATTTCTAAAATTCTACCTGCCTTCTTTTCTTCCTTTCTACCTTCCTTCCTTTTTATCTGCCTGCCTTCTTTCTACCACCCTACCATTCTTCTATCCTTCCTTTCTTTCTACGACCCTTCTTCCCTATATGCCTGCCTTCTTTCTGCGACACTACCTTTCTACCATTTTTCCTACCTTCCTCTCTTCATTTCTACCTTCCTTCCTTCTTATTTGCGTCCCTTCTTCCAGTCACCCAACACGCTACCTTTCCACCATTCTTCCTTTCTTCCTTTCTTCTTGTCTGCCTGATTTCTTTCTGCAACCCTACCATTCTACCATCCTTCCTTCTTAACTTCATTCTTATTTGCGTACCTTCTTTCTGCCTTCTGACCTTTCTACCATTCTTCCTGCCTTCCTCTCTTCATTTTTACCTTCCTCCTTCTTATTTGTGTGTCTTCTTCCAGTCACCCTACACCCTACCTTTCTACCATTCTTACTGCCTTCCTATCTTGCTTTCTTCTTGTCTGCCTGCCTTCTTTCTACCACCCTACCATTCTACCATCCTTCTTTTCTTCCTTCCTTTCTACCATCCTTCCTTCCTATCTGCCTGCCTTCTTTCTGCGACACTACCTTTCTACCATTCTTCTTGCCTTCCTATCTTCCTTTCTAACATCTATTCCTCTTATCTGCTTGCCTCCTTTCTGACACACTACATTTTCTACCATCTTTCCTGTCTGCCTTCCTTTCTTCCTTTCTACATTCCTTCCATGTTATCTGCCTGTCATTTTTCTGTCACCCTACCTTTCTACCATCCTTCCTGCCATCATTTCCCCCTTTCTACCTTCCTTCCTTCTTGAGTGCCTGTCTTCTTTCTGCTACCCTTCGATACTACATTCTTCCCTGCCTTCCTTTCTACCGTCCTTCCTTCTCATGTACGTGCCTTCTTTCTGTGACAACGCCTTTCTAGCCTCCTTCATGCCTTCGTTTCTTCCTAACTCCCTTATCTACCTACCTTCCTTCTGCATCCTTATCGATTTAATTTTCTTCCTGCCTTCCTTTCTAAATTCTTCCCTCCTTTTCTGCCTGCCTTTCATCTATCACCCTATCTTTCTGCAACTATTCCTGCTTTCCTTTATTCCTTTCTACCTTACTTCCTTTCTTATCTGCGTGACTTCTTCCTGCCAACCTACCTTTCTGCCATAATTCCCGCCTTCCTTTCTCCCTTCCTTCCTTTCTAACTTACTACCTTACTTTCTACCTTCCTTCCTTCTTCTATGTCTGCCTTCTATTTGCCGCCCTATCTTTCTGCCATTATTCCTACCTCCTTTTCTACCTTCCTTATTTCTTATCTGCGTTCCTTCTTTCTACCACCGTATCTTTCTACCATCATGCCTGCCTTCCTTTCTAACTTATTTCATTTTTGTTATGGGAACTTACCTATAACGATAATGGACTCTTCCTGACACTATAAATACTGCGCGTCTCAAGAGGTATAATGAATGAATGGTGTAACGAGCACCAGATCATGACTGTTGAACTCTCTGCTTTGGCAGAGAGGAACCCGGACGAAGCTTTGCCGAAGGACAAGGTTTCGTCCGGGGAGGTAGACAGGCCCTGAACGCGTCTAGGCGGGTTCAAAGGGTATATTTTTAGCCGAGTCTACGGGCTCGGGAAACCCACATTAAACTTGGCCTTGTGCCACATGCAACCCACGTGGGGGGGGCTAGATACGGAATGAATGGTGTAACGAGTCGAGACAATATTAGTTCACTCTAAACCAGAGGGGCAGTCATTACTAACGCCTTCAACAATCTTGTACTATATTTCTGTTGTTATTCTACTCTTGTGTTCCTGTTGTTCTTCCTTGGTTCTAACTTTGGACTATAACTGTGGTGCAAGGATATTGGACCATAACACTTATCTGCGTTCCTTCTTTCTACCATCGTATCTTTCCACCATTATGCCTGCCTTCCTTTCTAACTTATTTCTTATCTGTGTGCCTTCTTCTGCTAACCTATCTTTCTACCAACATTTCTATCTTCCTTTCTAACTTCATTCCTTCATTTCTCCGTGTCTCCTTTCTGCCACCCTTTCTACCCACCTGCCTTCCTTTCTTCCTTTCTACCTTCCTTCCTTCCTTCTTATCTGCCTGCCTTCTTTCTGCTACCTTACCATTCTACCATACTTTCTTCCTTTCTACCATCCTTCCTTTTTATCTGACTGCCTTCTTTCTACCACCCTACCTTTCTACCATCCTTCCTGCCTTCCTTTCTAACTTCCTTTCTACCATCCTTCCTGCCTTCCTTT
Organism: Acanthosepion pharaonis; assembly: GCA_903632075.3. NCBI lineage: Eukaryota > Metazoa > Mollusca > Cephalopoda > Sepiida > Sepiidae > Acanthosepion > Acanthosepion pharaonis. The sequence goes on along the minus strand of CAHIKZ030000535.1, from coordinate 2,007,526 downwards.
CTAACTTCCTTTCTACCATCCTTCCTGCCTTCTTTCTGACACCATACCTTTCTACCATCCTTCCTGCCTATCTTTCTTCCTTTTACCTTCCTTCCTTCTCATCTGCCTTCCTTCTTTCTGCCACCCTACCTTTCTACCATCCTTCCTCTTTTCTTTCCTTCCATTCTACTTTCCTTCCTTCTTATTTGCCTGTCTTCTTCCTGCCACCCTACATATCTACCATCCTTCCTTGTTTTCTTCCTTCCTTTGTACCTTCCTTCTTTCTTCTATGCCTGCCTTCTTTCTACCATCCTACCATTATATACCCTCCCTGTCTTTCTTCCTTCCTTTCTAACTTGTTTCCTTCTTATCTGCCTACCTTCTTTCTGCCATCCTACATTTATAACATCCTTCTTGTCTTCATTCCTTTCTACCTTCCTTCCTTATCTGCCTGTCTTCTTTCTGTCACCCTATCTTTCTACCACCCTTCCTATCTTCCTTTCTACTTTCCTTCCTTCCTTATCTGCCTGACTTCTTTCTGCCGCAGTAGATTTCTACCACCCTTCCTGCCTTCCTTTCTACCTGCCTGCCATCCATCCTTACATCGTTCTTGCCTGCATGCTTTCATTCTTGCATTTTTCTTTCTTTCTTTCTTTCTTTCTTTCTTTCTTCCTCTCTACTTGTCATTCTTTCTTCCTTCTTGTCTACCTTCATCATTTCTTTCTTTCTGCCTTTCTTCTTTCCTTCTTTCTGCCTGCTTTCTGTCACTCTACTTTTCTACTATCCTTCCTTCCCTTCTTTTTTTCATGCCTGCCATCCATCCTTACTTCCTTCGTGCCTGCATGCTTTCATTCCTCCTTTCTTTCCTTCCTTCCTTCTTGACTCCCTTCTTGGCTGTCTGTCTGTCTTGCTTCTCTGTCATTCATTTTTAGCTTTTCTACTTCGTTTCTTTTTCCATCTTTTTTTTTTAACTCGTTTTTGTTACAGCTTCATTCCACACGCTTCTCATCATCATCATTTTATTTTTAATGAATGCAAATGGACACCTTGCGTACCAAACTTTCCAAATCTTACGCATGTAGTAATGAACCTAATAACTGATATATGAGACTCTAGATGCGGGCGTGAATACAGAATCAAGGCAGGATGGGTGGATTGAGAAAGATTTTAAAAATTCATAACTCCATTTTTTTTTTAAATCTCTTTTCGTAATGAATACCTTCTGATCCAAAAAATTAAATGTCAAAATAAGGATTCAAGCGGAAAAATCTGTGAAATACGGTGAAATTTCACTGAAGTCTTCGACATTCGAACACATTGAAAGGGCTTGATCGAATATCGAAATTCGCCAACACATTACGCGTGCACACACAGTCGCATCAATATCTGCACATATGTGATATTCAATTAGGTTAAGATGGGACAACAACAACAAAAAATGGAGTTAGAAAATTGTGTTCCAACAAGTTGGATGTCTTTCTGCTTTGAAAATCAGCATTCGGATTTTGTTTACTTCCACATGGGCTTGAACACTGATTATTGCCGCCAATGAGAAATAGGAAACAACTCGGTGACAAAGAAAACCAACACATCCGTACATATGCATAAACATGGGTTTATCTACTCCAAACGATATTTTATGGATACTCATGTTTAAGTAGACTTTTTTTTTTGCAATGTGTCTACCAGATTGCGTTTTCGAGAGAGAGAGCAGATTTTCTTTATTAAATCTTTCGAATAAACGGGTCATTAGAAGTAATTTGCATTGTTTAAAAAAAATCAGGTCGTCTACTCAGACATGGGTATCCAGAAAATAACGTTTGAAGTAGGGAATAAAGTCAGATAAAGAATCCATTGATTCCTGAGATATTACATACATTTATATAATCACATTCTAAAGTATGAACAGATACATACATACGCACAGGCACACAAATTGGGTACGATAGATAGATAGATAGATAGATAGATAGATAGATAGATAGATAGATAGTAATAAATTGGCAACGATGCCGGCAGTATGGTCTCGACTGTACAGAGAACTGGTACGAACATTCACTATTGTCAGTAGCTGAGAATGAGCAAGTGAAGCTCATGGGCGATATAACTATCTTGATTGACAAGCGCTTGGAAAGCAATCGCCCTAATGTCACATTTGTGCACAAAAAAAGCCAAGAACATCGTGAACGTAGACCAGGCGACAATACAGTGGTAGCAGATTTTCACTTTTGATATCAGCTGATAATTTAAATTTATCGAACTGATTAGATTCGGAATAATTTTTTTTTAGAATACTTCGTTAGATTTTGTAGTTTTTTTTTTAGTATATTTTTTTTTGCATTCCTTTCAGAACGAAAGCGGCCATGGCTCTCCACAGATTCCTTTTCTTTATTATGTGTGAATTGCCATGCATTCTTGGGGACAATAATTGGGTGGTTTCCGGTTGATTTTTCCACGATTTGTAATTTAATTTTCCTTCTCTTAGACTGCCAGCCACGTCTAGAGAGCCAAGTATACATTGTTATTTAACTCATAACTGGGAGAAAAGAACCGGATCTTAGATTTTCTCAGGAGCGAAAATAAAAATGCTGGGATGCTAGGCCGAAATTTGAATTCGCCTCTCCGATTCAAATTTTCACGTTGATAACCGTTATTTGAATAATGAAGTGTGTCTCTTTTTGCCTTCTCGATGGTTTTGAATTTAGATTACCTTCTCCTAAATTGGCTTCCATCCAAGGCTAAAGAGCCCAGTCTGAACTTTTATTTAACCCATAGCTGGTAAGAGAAATGATAGATTTCCTAAGGATATTAATGCAAAAATGAACGCCAATGCTTCCCCGATTGCTACAATCTTAACCTGTTCAAGTGTAGGGTGTCGACCCTTGTCTTCCTCACATATCCCCATGTTCCTCTTACTCTGTAACTCTCTACTTCGAGTGGCTCTTGGGACTTGTACGGTGTGAAGATTATTGTAAAAAAAAAACAGACTCGGTAGAAATATTTAACTCGACTTTCCACACTGATAACCTTTGTTCTACCTTCATGTTAGTTATTACTGTCAAAATGTAATGATTTTCTTTCTAAGTTGTGGTATTTGCCTCTGTGGCCAGCGTGTTAGTCATGCAGGTTATGAATAGTAAGTGTGCTTCGGCAAGAAGCCTTATTCCTGCATCCTGTGCCAATCCTAACAAATATCTGGCCTCACACCGGCGCATGACCACACACGTAAAAATGCATTCACAGCATACGTAAGATAACTTAGAATATCTGAACACACATATGCGCAGGGAAACACTCCCTTAGAGAAGAAAAAAAAAAGAAATTCGCTGAGAAGTAACGACGTAATTCCCTGCGTCTTTTGAAATATTTTCATGGCAATTCTTCTATTGAGCTTTCCTCTTTTCTTCCTCGAGCGCATGAATTTAGACTTACTACTGGACTGGCAAGGAGACACGGTGAAGTAATGGATAGCGGCTCAGATTGAGAAATCGGAGAGCCGAGTTCGAGTTCCAGTCGAATCCATTACATTAAAAAAGGGCGAAGATCATATTAAATGTTGAAAAATGAGAGAAAGAGGGAAAAGTTTATAGTTATTCCAACAAGAGAAAAATGTATATTTTAAAAAAGAGAAAAACCGCAAACGTTTTTTAGTTATAATGTGAATTTGTTTTATTATGTATATTACATTCATATTTCTGTTACAAGTGTTTCCGATCTCGTGACCTTCTTCAGGCAAATAAAAGGAATAAATTTTCCTTATGTTCTTTTAATGTCTCATTGTTTTCTGTATTTGTAAGTGAGCGTTCACTCCTTTCTGGGTTGCTGGTAAAAGTGAATTTTTATCTAAGTGTTAATAAAACGATTAGGTTTGGTATTAGAGATGGTGATGATAGATGTATTTATGAGAGATGTCTTCCTATCCCTGTGTGTGTCCGTGTTCCTGTTAGCCTGCATATGTATACTCCCTCACCATACTGTCTTATAATAAAGAATCTAATAAAAAAAACCTAATAGTCTACGTGAGATTACCCTGTATTGGATCCTATAGTCAATCATGCGCTGATAAGACCTTCTCAACTGTCCTGAACTGCTTCAATTCTGTAGTAAAACGGAACATCTTTGATACTAGGAGTGCTTTCCGATCTTGTCTACTAATCAACAAAGTTCTGTTATTTATCGTTTTAAGTGTCGGTGTGAGGCCAACTATATGGGTAAGACTATCCAACAGCTGGGAAGAGGAAAAAGATCGTCAAACAATTGTCTGATGACCTTTTTCCTCTTGTAACTGAAGAGTTCCATTATACGAAAATGAACCCTAGACCATAATTGATCCACATCCACTGTATCATGTTGAGAAAAATTATTTTGAGACATCTTTTTCATGCCAGTAACGTTGAAAAATTTTTTTCTCGTCTAAAGACAACACTTTATTCCATTTATCCACATCCCAAGTTTGATAATCGGAAGCAAATTGTAAACGGAAGCAGCCATTTCAAGTTCGTAAACCCTTTTTTATTTCAATGATGTCGAATTGTTCGAGAGCTGCATTCAGCATCTGTATTCGCTTTTATCTGATTTGATGTTAGGCTTGAATCTCTCTTAACTTCTCGCCTAATGCGTCTGTCTAGAGATGGTAAGATTTTATTGGGGCGACCGCTTGATTTTTTAGAAGCATACGCATCCGGATTTTTAATAAAGTTAGCAATGACAGTTCTGCTACGGCCAATTTCATTTGCAATGGCTCGTTGCGAAAGACCACGTTTTTGAAGTTCAACACTCCTGACCTGTTCGAACTTTAAAATTTTACCCTTAGCCATTTTAAAATCTGAAATCTAATACTGAAAATGAGCTACGCTACACGCCTGAATCTATGAGCACACTGACTAGTTCTAAAATGTTTGTCCAGCAATTTGTTTTTTTCACACATGGTTTTATCTTTATGACCAACCAAAAAAATCCTTTTTTCAATGTTTGTTTAAATTAATCAATTAAAAGCTTAAAATTTTCACTTGTTTCTTGATAAACTACATTTTCTAATTAAATGTAAATGTTTCACAAATATATTTTGATTAAAGTAACAGTATTTTATATTTTTTAACCCTTTTTACCCTAAGATTTTGACCAGGGGTGTATATATATATATATTTAGTAAATTAGACAAAGTGGAAAAATTGTTTTATAGGGTACACGATCGCCTTCGTTAGATAAGGCGTCTTTGAGTCAGAATGTCATCTGTCTGTCTTGTGAGTTTCAAATTTTTTAAGTACTAATTCTTTATCATGTACACGAGAAGATTCAACTGTCTCTTCCTGATGTGAAATATTGTGTTCTTTTTATTTCCATCTTAATCATAAAGTGAAATTAGATAAAAATTGAAATAAATGAAATAAAAGGATTAAAATGGCACCAGTGGGATGAGAAGAAAATGGCACAAATAGAATGAGAGGGGAAAATGGCACAAATAGAATGAGGAAAAAATGGCACAATTGAATAAGTGGTGAAAATGGCCCAAGTAGAATGTGAGGAGAAAAAAATGGCACAAATAGAACGAGAGGAGAAAATGACGCAAATAGGATGACAGTGGAAATTGGCACAAATAGAATGAGAGGAAAAAATGGCACAATTGAATAAATGGTGAAAATGGCACAAGTAGAATGACAGGAAAATGGCATAAATAGAATGAGTGTAAAAAATGGCACAAATAGAATGACATGGGAAAATAGCACAAATAGAATAAGAGGGAAAATGGCACAAATAGAATAAGAGGTTAAAATGGCACAAGTGGAATGAGAGGAGAAAAAAATGGCATAAATAGAATGAGAGGAGGAAATGACACAAATAGAATATGAGGAAAATGGCACAGTAGAATAAGTGGTTATAATATGGCACAAGTTGAAAGGAAGGAAAATGGCATAAATAGAATGGGAAGAAAAATGGCACAAATAGAATAAAGGGGAAAATGGCACAAATAGAATGTGTGGTAAAATGGCACAAATCGAACGAATGGGAAAAAATGCCACAAATAGAATGAGAGTAAAAAATGGCATAAATAGAATGGAAGGGAAATGGAACAAATAGAATGAGAGGGAAAATATCACAAGTCGAACGAGAGGGAAAATGTCACAAGTCGAACGAGAGGGAAAATATCACAAGTCGAACGAGAGGGAAAATATCACAAGTCGAACGAGAGGGAAAATGTCACAAGTCGAACGAGAGGGAAAATATCACAAGTCGAACGAGAGGGAAAATATCACAAGTCGAACGAGAGGGAAAATGTCACAAGTCGAACGAGAGGAAGAAACTAATTTTGTATGCTATGTCATTATTAACTACCGCCCCCAAAACTTGCCGCCCGAGGCAAACTGTCGGTACCCTTGTATAGGTCCACCAATGCTTTAAGAGTACATTTTTTACAGGGGTAAATGCACATTTCTAGATGTACTTATATAATGACTTTTTGGACAATAGTTCTTCATCAATATATGTCTGATTAAAGACGACAAAGAAAGTTCTTTTCCATTCTTCTTTCGCATGTACGGATCCGCTGAATATAAATATTGTCTAAGTGCTTGTGTTCTAGCGCTTTCGACCATTCATCTGGCTATTAAGATCAAGGAAAAACGTTTTTGAATACTTTTTAAACTCGGTGTTATGATGACACCACGCGCAGGATGCCATGAATGCAGAGGATATATACCGCCTCTTTTTTTTCTTTTTTTTTTCAAACAAGTATAGATAATATTTAAATCATGGAATATAATCAATTTAATATGTCAGGGTATTCTATAAAACCATAAAAAAAAACAGTTTGTTTTATTTCTTAGAATTTCATAAAATATTAATATTCGAAATCAGAAAAGATTTTATTCATAAGAAAGAAAAAAAAAAGGTATTTTGCTTCACGCCATTTTATTAGGTTGGTGCAAAAATAATGTCGTTTTTGACGTTAACGTCAAAAACGACATTATTTTTGCACCAACCTAATATCTTTGCTCGTTTTCAGCATTTACCTTTTATCACCGATGAATATTCAATTCGGCTACTCTCGTTTCTCGTTTCGTTTTATATTCTGAACAGCGAGGGGATTGTCTTATTGGTCAGAATAATTCCGTATTTTTCACAGTGATCGGTGTTCGTGCCTCGATAAAAGAGAGGATTTCGAAAGCTGATTTTCAAAGTCGGCATATTATTCCTTGTTCAAGGATTTTCACGACCACATCTTTCCAGTCTTAGCAGAACGTTTCTTCATTGTTACACGCAAGTTGTAAAACACTTTGTTGACTCCACGCAATTCGCTCGCAAAATTACAAGATAACGTTGCAAACACATTGCCTTGTAACGTTACATTAACAAAAACGTAGCTTTCCTGGGCTTTTTCTATAAATACTTCGACGGTAATCATTCTGATGAACTTTCCTCTTTTGAACGTAGACTCTATGGATTTAAGTGCAGTACTAGATTGGCGACATGATCTTATCTTTTTACAGTTAAAATAGCTAGATGTAACCGTAAGTTCTATGCTAACTGTTTCTTCTATCGCAATTCTCGCTTGTGGAACTCTCTTCCGATTTCTTGCTTCCCAGTCAACTTCAAAAATGTAAATGCAATGTCAATCGTTATGTTCTGTCTTCTTAATTCCTGCTCTTTTGTTGTTATCTCTTCTTAATAATGTTTCTCGATGACCCCCCCTTGCGGCTTAGTGGCTTTATTGCCTCACTTTGAGTGGAATTATCAAAAAAATAAAATAAAATAAAAAATAAGGAAGCTTATGAAATTTAATTAAAATCATTTTCATAGGCAACTGTAGATGTTCTGATATATATATATATGTACGTAATAAAGAAGGCGCCTGTCGGAGAACAGACCTGTTTCGAAGGTCATTATTAGAAAGTTTCACTCTCAATAGATATTCTATTAATTTTGCCTTTTACCAAACAAGTGTGAAAATTTCTGAAAATAGACATACAACGCCTAGTGTGAGTAAATGTTTCTTATGACCATAATTTAAACTAGATGTCCCACTTTTGTATCAGTGTGCCAGACTAAGCGATGTTTAGTTAATAATTTAAAAAAAAAAATAGGAAAATAGATAATAAATTCCTGGTAGACATTAGAACCTGTATTCGTTATGTAAAATCTCTATAAAAAAACGAAAATAAATTTGATACCTTCTATCCACCCCCTTCTATATGTGCTAAATGAAGAAAAGGTATTCAGGTGTTATTTGACAAAACGATTCGCAACGCGATCAGCTTGGAGTCAGGAAAATAAAGGGTGTTTCATTAAGACGGATTATATATAAGGGTGTTTTATTAGGACGGAGTCTGCAGTAAATAAATCAGTGTTATTGATGAAAATTTATTTATTTCTCTATTGGATCATGTTATTTAAGTCATGGCAATTATGTGTGAAAGATAATATCGCCCAAATATCCACCAAATCTGAAAGAAAAAGAAAGAAATCATTAGACGCTTAAACTTAATTCACATTTAAAATCTGTCCGATTTATTGGAACACCGTTAATTGATTGTAACGTCGCCACAACGTTATATATCCGCTAACCAAATGTAACACTGTAATGTTGCAAGAAGGTCCCCCCCCCCCGTGCAGCTTTGCGTCGGTCTCAGTTACTATCTATGCTGGCCGGAAAGTCGGTCAAGAAGCTGCGTTCGTTACATTATGTAATTGTTGAGGTGCAGAAGGCAGACCCCTTGGTAGAGCGGCAGCAGCCGCGAGATGCCAACACACCACCCACGTCCTGACTGCCAAGGTTCTGCTTTAACAAGCAAGATGGAAATGAGCGAGGTTGGAGGCAGCAGCGTATTGAATGAAAAGTTGTAAAGAAATGTCGGTTGAGATAGAAGTTTTAATGTGAGAAAGACATCTTAATATTCATTCTTACTATTTCCGTCCTCCTGCCTCTTCTTTCCCTCTAATATATATATATATATATATATATATATATATATATATATATATATATATGTATTTGTGTATATATATATATATATATATATATATATATATATATATATATATATATATACATACATATATATATATATATATATATATATATGTATGTATGTATATATATGTATGTATATTGCGTATATTTTAGCAGCATGTTATAATTAAGGTATTATGGCTCATTAGATAATTTAGACAAGTTTTGTCTATTTTTAATAGGATCCTCTCGTAATTACAAACAAGTTTCTTAGTATACTTATTAAAAAAGAAAGAAAATTACCATGTTGATGCATATTCATTTTATTCTGAGTACTTTCGATATTAGTATAATGTCGTCATCAGGATCTTGTTTTTTCTAAGACAAAAAAATTGTTGTTTTTATCATTTTTGTAAGACAAATGTGTCGTGTTCATCTGAAAATTAAATTTTCACGTGTGAAGTAAAAATTTCTAAGGTTATGTATTGTACAATGAATATGCATTGACATGGTAATTTTCTTTCTTCCTTTATTAAGGATACTAAGAAACTTCTCTTTAGTTCTTTAGTATTAATGTTTTTTTTTATTTTTTAAAAACAGTGCTTGATGCAGAAGTAGAGCCTAAATTATAATTTTTTTTTAAAATATGATTCCATCGCGACACAGAAATTACTATGTTTGGAAACTTGACTCAATTCCTAAAGTTTCATTCTAAACATCGCTTGAGAATGAAACTGTACTCTAAATTTTAAGTTTAATATTGAAATTAAACTTTAGTACTTGAGTCAGATCCCCTCAGATAAATAAATATATTACCAACTTTTTATTTAAATGATTGTTTTTGAAAAATGTAACTTTCGGTAAATAAAAAGACCTGTATTGCCAGTAGTAAAAGACTGAGAAACTCTCCCTCCTCTCACCCCCTGTCGGTGAATATAAAACAAAACATTGTTGAGTTACGCGGCTTGCGGTCTGCTAAGTGAAAAATTGGTTTTCGCATCTTGCGACTCGCCGGCTGACTGTATGTCACTTGTGTTTCTCTACAATCATTCAAAACGAGGCTATCATTCAAAATAAACACTTTCTTTCTGTGAATGAAACACGCGTATTTTGTATTAAAAACAAAAAAGGAATGGCTGACATCCATTTGCTCGAATGAAGCAAGAAGGACACGCGGCATTCCGTTCATTCTTTGAATTTTTTTCCAATTTATTTTATCACAAACACTGGATTATTTATCTACTATTATTCTCCAGTGTGGCGGGCGGGGTCTGACATCAGCGTAATTAGTACAAGATCGACAGACAGAGTTCGATTTTCGGCTACGGCTGCATTGTCTTTATGTAATAGACAACTTCATCTATCGTCCGGTTCACACTCTTCCCCAGTCTTTTGAAAAGGAGTAGGGATTTATCCCTTGTGCGCTGTGTTTCTGGTTCCTTCTAAAAAAAATTTTCATTCCTTTTCACTCCCAGCAGCTCCTTGCGATTTTGTGTCATTATCTCTTTGCTTGGAAGAAACTGATTAAAAAAAATGTAACACCAATGCTCTTTGGAAAGATATGAAACGACATCGTTCGAACTTCAGGTATCCTAACCTCATCATTGACAAGTCACAATGATTAACGAACTACAGAGATTAATGAGTGAGGGGATGAGAAAACTACTCTCTCTATTTCTTCAGAGGCAATATTAAAAGTTGCAACATCCATTGTCAGCCTTGACAGAAACCACAGAAAATGTTGACATTATCTCTCATCTAACTATCTCTCTTACAAACTCACTTCCATTCACTCCCCTCTTTCTCTCTTTCATATATATATATATATATATATATATATATATATATATATATATATATATATATATATATAAGTGGAGAATGAAGTCAAGACCAGTGGCAATCATCAGGCCATGTGTGTTGTGTTTTTGACTCGCCTATTTCTATATGGTAATATTAGCGGTTTCTTTATAAGGAAACATTTGGTATTCTTTGATCGAGCAGCCAGTTCTGCTTTCGGTTGAATTTTATAAAATCTTTCCCTTAAAATTCTTTCAGAAAAAACAGAAACTTTGATAATGGCATATGAAAACCTAAACTACTCAGACATTTCACAATTAATATTTAAATACGTAAATATATAGACAAAAATAAGCAAAAAAAAAATCCTTAACAAATATTTTTCGTTGGTCTTTAACCAAACGTGTATTCAAAAACATTATGCATGATTCTTAAATTTCAAAATATCATGCATAATGGTTTTGAATAAATGTTTAGTTAATGGTAAGGATAGTAGTAACATTAGCCGCTTCCCTATAAGGAAACACCTGGCATTCATTGACTGAGCAGCTAGTAATGAGCTTTATAAAAAAGGAGTCACTGTGGAGTAATGGATAGCGGCTCGGATTTAGGAATCGGAGAGCCGTGTTCGAATTCCAGTCGAATCCATTACATTCCCTTACGTGCTAATACCTTAGGAAAAGTATGAATCCTCTTCTTCTCCCCCTATGGGTAAATAGCAGTATAGACTGAGTTCTATATCCTTGGATGGCAACTGGTCTACCGCAGAAAGAAATGGCAACCTACTGCGGGAAAGATCTACCGTGTCAGTCATGTGTCGAAAGATACATGATCGCCTAAGCGTGTATCGCGCATGGCACATAACTGACTTTCTTTATAAAATCTTTGTCTTAAAACAATTTTTCAGGAAAATAGATTTCTCAAGTCCAGTAGCTGTTATCGCTCTTTCTTTCACACACACACACGCACACACACATATATGAATAAATAATTCATATGGAAATAGACTATTTCGGCAGACGACGAAAGTGTTCGACTATCTTTTCAGCCCCGATGTGGAATGTTCTTGTCCGTATAGGGAGTCGAAGTTAATTATAATTCATATTGCTCTGTATGAATAAAATACATCGAGCTCTCTTTTGTGGATCAGTTTTAATATTTTATATTACTAAGATCCACTCGGATTTATATACGCATGGATATGAGCAAATGTATGAAGATGGTTTATTAGACCGAAACGTCCGACGTTGACATATCAGCATTAAAACAGCATAATTGCATATAAGGATTTTTTGTTTGTTTTTTCCGTATATATTTTTCTTCATATATATATATATATATATATATATATATATATATATATATATATATATATATACTTTTCATAAATTAATACATTTAATTTATTTGTTCAAACGTTATTTTTAATACATACATATATTTGAATAAATGCTCTGTTTTCATTTATTTATTAAACAGTAAATTTATTTATTTATTTCTACAGGTTTGAATATTCGAGAAATCTTGTTGGAAAGATATGTGTTCAAAAGCACTATTCGGTCTTCGTTTGATCAAGCGCTCGTACTTGGTCGAGGGGTCAAGGCACGTCAAATTTAATGGCGGCTTCACCTCGGAGGCGCTTGTACGAAACTAACAAGATTTCTCGAATATTCATGAATGCAGATGAAAATAAATAAATATGCGGTTTAATAAATAAGTAAATAAAAACAGAGCATCTGCTCAAATAAGGTTTATATATATATATATATATATATATATATATATATATATATATATATA